>JBAMYA010056647.1:0-29633 GCA_037176975.1 Arrhamphus sclerolepis | reverse complement strand
TATACATATATGTATATGTATATACATATATATACATATATATGGTCAGATAATAGGCCTCGAGTTTGACGTGAGGTTATTTATTCGTTCACATTAATTCCACTACTTTGTTTCAAGCCTGTTTGGTCTTTGTTCCCGTCGTGTCACTCGTATGCTCTTATATGTGAGACTTTGATTTCTTTTGTTGCCAAGATGAAAAATAACTGTTCAGAAAAGCTTTACGTTGTTCAGGGTGGGATGTAATGAAATAATGATGACAGCAGCAATAATGGTATCAAAAGTAAATTCAGTCATTATGGCCTGTCATTTGAATCTATTGTTCTATCAGCTGCGGCAGCAGCAGACCGTCAGAGCTATTCATTCATTCCTCTCTGCGGTCGCCTGCATCACTCTTAAATGAGACACAACAGTTGCTCCCATTTATGGCATCGACTCCATTTCCACATATATATGTGGAAATGTGATGTGGAAGCATTCATATGATATTAAACAATATGGCTGGTAACGGGGTGACTGTTTTCCAATTTAATTTCATAGAGAAATAACCTGAGATTTGATTTGATTTTTATTTTCTCTCGTCAATGTGGCTCAAGGCGGAGATGGGGGGTGGGGGTGGGTGTGGGGGTCGTTTGCAATGCAGCAAAAATGGAGAGCGGCATCATTAACATTCCTCAGCAGTTAACGTTTCAATCTCGCTCTGCAGCAGAACCTCGACACCGACGAAGATGCCAGATGACAACAACAACAACAACAAAAAAATAGATTTGGGGTGAAGACCAAGTCCGACTTCAGGTCACCGATCTAATCAACAAATGTGTGATTGGAGAGGCTGCTGGGGAAGAATGAAGAAGCAAATATGTGACAGAAGAAGAGGAGTTGTAGAAAAGTTTAACTTCAAGATGGCTGATTTCAATCTAAACATCTTCGGGAAATAAACCTTTACTGAAGTTCTGCTTCATAACTTCACAACTTGTTTACACTTTAGTTCCAGAAGTGAATTATTTGGCATACACACTCTCCGGGCCAACAGTACCCATTCACATCACCGGTAGAAAATGTACCACACCAATCGCAATGGGGAAGGGGCGGGCTTTATGTCGTGACAACCCTGACTTTTATATGATTTCATCATCTCAGTCTAAAGATGGTCGACGGAGGTAAAATGTTCCATCGTAGCTCAGAAACGGTGGTGGTAGATCTCACAAAGACGAACAGCCAAAGACGTGCTGCGGCAGATATCAGCAGTGATGGTCTCAGAGTGTGACGGCCTGTTCTGGAAGACTTGGAGTCGAGGGACTCGTTGATCTTTTTGCATCTGCTATGTTTATGTATGCGATCAAAATGACAACAATTTATCCTTGAAGCACAAATTTTAGTTGTAAAAGGACAAATTTCACAACATCATGACACACTTTGCAAAAATTACTACATTTTAATCACAAATATTAAACTTCTGTCACAAAATCACAAATTTTTCTTGCAACCTTGGAAATTTTCAAAGAAAATTGTTTTAAATTGACAAATATTGCAAGATTGACACTTTTTGTTGTAAAACCAAAACTTTTCACCATAAAATTACAAATTTCACAACTTGGAGTTGCATTTTTTTATATAGTAAAAGATCAAGTATTTAATGTTTAATTACGATTAATTGTTTTGTCCTAAAATCACAATTTTTTGTCATAAAACAGAAATTTTTTTAAGTTTTGAGGGATCTTAATTTTGATTATTGCAACTTTAGAAATTTGTATAATTGCTATTTTTTTCTAGTAAAACATCAGCTAGCGCTGTCATCATATTGAGTTTTGTTTTCTTAAAATGTTTTGTAAATTGATTCGTAACTTAATTTTTTTGGTCATAAAATATTTATTTTAAAAAAATCTTTGACATAAAATTCCAATTTTGCTGTAAAATTCAGATTTTTGCATAACTGCGACTTTTTGCCCCAAATTTATGCACAAGATTGTGACTTTTTAATGTAAAATTGTGACTTTTGTGGAATTTTAAGTTATTGTAAGAATCATTGAATTTTGTTGTATAGTCATTAACAAAATTTGCATTTTCTTTTGCTACTTTTCATTTAAATCTGGAAGCCCATCGGTCTCCTGGATACTGGTTTTTCAGTATTTGCTGTTTTCAAAGGGATGCAGCATCGGCATCCCTATGAAATTCTTAGAAATTTTCTAGCTATACTTTGTGATTTCACACTCTTGCAGGCTGCATTTGGCCCGCGGGCCTTGACTTTGACGTTAAATCAGCATGTGCCCAGTTGTGATTACGTTTCTAACTTTGCATTCATTTTCATTGTCGTGTCTCCAACAGCAAATCCAAGATGCTGCTGACCAGGGTGTGATGTTTGTCGGGTTCGTCCAGGAACCATTCGGGGCCCCGTGCACCCGGATCAGAGACGTAGAAATGCCGTCCCTGTCCCTGCACTCTAGTCCCAGTTCTGTGCTTGGGTCCCTGGGCACCTGCACCCCGTCGAACCCCTCCAGTCCCATCAACCACGCGGACCCTGGAGCGCAAGCCGACAAAAAGAGCGACGAGGAAAAAAGCCCTAATGAGGGCAACGGCGAAAACCACTCAGGGTGCCGGGTGGAGGGTGGTCCCGACGGGGTCTCGCCCGCTGTATCTCCGTTGTCGGAGGGAGATCCCGAACTGACAGAGGAGGAGTCGCCAACTCACAATAACAACAAGGATGGCAGCATGGACACCATTGAGAGACAGAGATACCGGAGACGAGATGGTGAGTGGTCTCGATGGTTACCGTGGTTACATTCTGGAAAAGAGAGTCCGGTCAATAGTAGAACCTGAGATCCAGGAGGAACAACGTGGTTCTGTCCTGGTCGTGGAACACTGAACCAGCTCTACACCCTCACTAGGGTCCTGAAGGGAGCTTGTCCACATGTGTTATGGGCTACACAGTCCCTGTACAACAGCTTGGTCTGCATTACCATTCAGAAAGGTTTCCAGTGGGAACTGGACTCCATCAGAGCTGATCTTTCTTACCGATTCTGTTCAGAACTTTTATAGACAGAATTTTTAAGAGCAGCCAAGGTGAGGGGGTTCTGGTTTGGTGGCCGCAGGATTGTCTCTGCTTTTTGCTGATGATGTGGTCCTGTTGGTGTCATCGGGCTGTGATCTTCAGCTCTCTCTGGAGCAGTTCACAGACGAGTGTAATACGGGGGGGAAGAGGATCAGCACCTCCAGATCTGAGACCATGGTTCTCAGCCAGAAAAGGGTAGAAGGTCTTCTCAAGGTTTGAAGAGAAGTTCTACCTCAAGTGGAGAAGTGTATCTCGGGGTCTTGTTCACTAGAGAAGGAAGAATGGAGGGGGAGATTGACAGGCAGATCGGTGCAGCATCTGTGGTAATGTGTACCGATCTGTTGAGCCAAAAGACAAGAGTCTTTGTCTAGTGGTCAATCTTTGTTCATACCCTCATCTGTGCTCATGAACTGCGATAGATTTTTGTTACTATCATCACCTGT
Source organism: Arrhamphus sclerolepis (assembly GCA_037176975.1). Taxonomy (NCBI): domain Eukaryota; kingdom Metazoa; phylum Chordata; class Actinopteri; order Beloniformes; family Hemiramphidae; genus Arrhamphus; species Arrhamphus sclerolepis. Next base: position 26,144 of record JBAMYA010056647.1, on the reverse strand, counting down.
GGTCGTGAACTGTGGTAGATCTTGATTCCCACCCTCACCTATTATCATGAGCTGTGGGCGATCTTTGTATCCTTACCACTGGTCATGAGCTGTGGTAGATCCTCACAATAGGTGGATAGGTGGAAGTTAATGAAGGGATGTATATCTAATAGATTTCCGAATGCTTCAAGCTTGAAACTGTTAAGCACTTGAAAAACACTAGGCTGACTCTAGGATCAAGCTCAGTTCTGCTTTCAGAGTCCAACTTGGACTTGCCAAACCAGTTTCCAATGACCATTTGTTTTTAAGTCCAATATACTGCACATACACATCATGCGGGATCTCCGGGTTCGAATCCTGAAGGGCATTTAGCGTGAAACTTGTGTCAAGCAAATCATGTGGATCAAAAATCAAAAAGAAAGTTCAGTTTTTGAGTGACAGCTGGTCAGATGTCTGTACCAAAAGAACATCTGAAGCACGGATGGATGTAACATTAGCTTGCATGTAACATGAGCTAGGCTAACAGCTAGTTTGTGGTCGCCCAGGTAAGTTTTCATTCACATCTCAGAAGTCTATATAACGCTAAGTAAACAAATAATGACAATAAAGTGGTTTCTGGCCCTCTGAGTGGCTGGATGCTCGGGGTGTAACGGTACACAAAAATCTCAGTTTTTCTCGGTTTTGAGGTTTCGGTTCAGTTTTTTATCGGTACAGTATGGGAACAAAAATGCAAAACATAAATTTTCCAAGCATTTACACATTTTAGTCAAATTATTCTGAAAAACAAAATATGAAAATAAAATCAACTGTCAACTGAGGTTGTTTTTAAATCTGCTTTATAAATAAATGTGATTGATTGATTCATTGATTTCTCATTTTCTCTGAGAGTATTGAAAAACAGTTTACCTCCAGGACAACAGGGGGCGTAGCATTTTTTATTTTCTGGAGATCAGCCTGCTAACCCATCTGTGGTCATTGGACAAATAAGCAACAAACAGCCGCACAGATCTGGCAACGTTTTCTAAAATGAGCTCAGAAAGGTAATGTAGAAGCTTGGATTATCTTGGACCTCCTTTCTAAGACGGAGCCCAGGGAAGAACGGAGACTGAGAGATGGAGCTGGAAAATGATCAACACTGCGCAAAAAATGCTCTGTGGTCAAACTCACCTGGGGTCTGTTTCAGAAAGCGGGTTATGTAACTCCATTTAAAAGTAACAGAGATAGCTGAATGAAAGGAAACCCAGTTCCGCTCCACGGTAGTCGGCTCTTCTGGTAGCCATTGCTACATCAAGTCGATAGCAGCAGCTAAATTCAAAAACACCGGCTCGAGCCAGCTTGTTTGCCTGTGACACATCACTGCTGACCACAGCCACACAAATATAGTCTTACCAGATTCGTCCATTTCCCCCAATTCTTTATTTCTGAAACTTCTGTCTCTGAGTGACTACAAACTATTACTGTCTTTTCCTCTATTTTAATATCAGTTCGGTTCAATTATCTATTTTGTTACACCCCTACCGGATGTCATAACTTTTGTTGCTTTTTAAATTTTATCTGCTTAGGTTAATTAAAGAATTTCCTCTTGTACATTTGTCATCAATGTGAAATTTAACAATGGAGATTTAACGATTTTAACATGGAGGTCAATGGAGAGTCACTCTGCTCTGGATCCAGTACCTAGTGGACAGTGGAGGAACTGCACTTTTTGTTACTTCAGCCTTGAAGGGGGGTGGTGTTCATAAACCTGAGTGATGTCACAGGCGTTTCAGTCCAGTTCCGTTCCTTCAGACAGGATTGATTGTAAACTGGCGCCTCTTGATTCAACCTGTTGGTGTCTAATGTTTAGCTGATATCTGTCTTCATGGCTGTGCATCGCTGTGTTTTGCTCCCATCTCCTTTCTTACCGTTTTCGTTTCGCATTTGTTGTGCGGAGGTGTCATTTCCTGCCGTTGCCTCACCGTTACACAACGCTCTGCTTCGGGATATAATCCTCTCTCTGCTGCTCAGAAGGAATCTTCTTATTCCGCATTCACACGTTTATGCTGATGAGGCAGGCGGTCTGTTTTTGGAAGCGATGCATTTCTGGGCTTATTTTGTCTTCTTGAGAGCTGATCATACATGGCTACACCTCTACACCCCTTCCTCCTCGTGGTTAAAGCAGCAGATTTACAGTTTCAGCTTTATTTGAGCATTTCACGTTAACAGATGGAGACACAGACTTTCATCCTCTCACAAAACCCGATTGTGGTTTGTGCAAACTGAACATTACACACAAGTCCCCACGGGGGTGTTATCTATATTTGTGCAAACTGTATTTGTGCAATGTGATCAGGCTCTAAACACCTATAACTACGTGTTGCATAATAAATGTGCTCACGTTTCACTATTGTCTGCATGTGTCTTTTTATGTACGCCGTAACACAAACTTGGCATCACATGACAGCACGCCACCGCCTGACGGTCCATCTGGGCCTTTAGCGGCGAGATAATCCCCCACTGACTCGTCCTCTACCTCCCTCAGCTTCACAGCTCCACCACCCCCACCTACATCCCCCTGAATCTCTGCGGCGGTGCCAGCAGCGCCGGTGTCGAAGCCAACAGGGCGGTAGGGGGATCCTGCCAAGCTCCCATGTCCCCCTCTGCTAATGCCCAGCCTGCCGAGGAGGCCTGAGAGCTGCTGCTGCTGCTGGCTCGCTGTCACTAATCCTCAGATCTTGAGGTGAAGGCTGTTGAAGTGCTGGCAGTGAAGCTGGCAAACGTCTGGATTGCAGCTGCACGAGAGACAGAAACTCTTTAACCTTATAGAAGCTCAAAATGTAGTTTTACATTCAAGTAGCTTAGTTTTAAATCATAGAAATACTGAACATGCTTTTTCTTCTGTGTTCTGTGCTTCTTCTCATGGCCAATCAGCAACCATCTTAGTTCCAGGTTGAAGTTAATCCAGTAAGTAGGTTTAATTGCAGTCTCTCCACTGACCACTAGGTGCTGGCTCCAAAACAGAGCAATCTCCATTGATCTCCATGTTAAAACCTCAATGTTACAGCAGAATTAAAGATATCTACAGCCCTCTTTTTATCATTTTATCATCCGTGGTTATATATTACATCCATGACAACTGTACGTACCACATCAGATATCTATATTAAGCAATAAAGCTGACCAATCAGATGGCATATGACATGTTTGACTGACAGCTAGCCACTGGCTTTCACACCTCTGTCCTGCTTCTTTGTGGAGTTGAAATGTTCTTCAGAGGTTCTCTGTAGAAATCTTAGTCACATGATCATGACAGCCAGTAGTTACATTAAATGCAGCCATTAGATCCATAAAAAGATGAAAACCATCCTTACAAAAACTGGCAAACACGAGCAGAGCGAACTTGAAAACTGCCAGTTTTGGCAACAACTAAAGACCTGCTCCACCTCAGAACCAGCTGTTTCACAGCTGTTCACCACTAAAGTTGTGAATTACACTATCAACGCTGGTAGGTGCTGAACACAATAAATACGGTCAGCCCTAGTTTAATCCAAGATAAGGCGTTGAAAACGCATCTCTGTTCAGCTGCTTTGATTTGGTAAATGTATTTTCAGTGTCTGGAAAATGAAGGATTTTCACCTTTCACTTCTCAACCAAATTCAAATATTGTTTAGACGCTTGACATAATTGTCGTTTCAAATCTTTTTGATGTAACTTTGCCTGGTTGTAGTCATAGTCTGCACAGGTGGAATATGAGCCAGTAAGACAGATGTTTGTGGCTAAAAACTTGAATAGGTGGACTAGTTTCCTCACTGGTCCAATAGATAAAAGATGTGGTAGATCATGACATCAGTTTCGGTAAAATCCCATCTATTCCCTTCCATATTTCATCCTGGGGCTCATAATCACTATGGTTACCATTAATGGGCCACGGCATCACATTGGTTATTGTTAAAGGACCTCATCATCACCATGGTTACCATTAAAGAGCTGTTTTTTCTTTACTTCACACTAGTTACTGGATTCTTGATGGAAAAAGATTTTTTCTTTTAAATGAAATCTCAAATTTCGGTCTTTTATCATGAAATTGAGGCTTTTGTACTGAAATCACAAGTGTTCTCGTATTATCATAAATAAAAAAGGGCTTTTTTTGTTTTAAAAAACATAAAATGGTGAATTTTGCAGTTTCTATAAAAATTGCAAAAATGAAAACAATGTATTGAACACAGGAGGTTATAAAGTAAAAGGTTTATTCATAAAATCAGGCTTCAAACCAGCACCAACGACTGAGTAGCAGCGTCTAGAATGGTCTGTGGGCCTCCCACTCGAACCACAGCAGGTGGGCTGCATCCGCCGCTCACAGCTGCAGCCAGTAATGCAGTTGGTGCCACACCTCTGTGCTGCTGTGACAGAGCCAGCAGAAATGCAGAGGGATGGAACAAAATTAAAAAAAAAAAAAAGTCTTTTTAATCACACAATTACTAAGTTTTTAACTTTTGAACTTTTTGCAACATTTTGACATCAAATTACAAATCGTAAAAAATTCCAAAACCAGTCCAGAGAAGATCAATATCACAATGATGATGATGATGATGATGATGATAATGATGATGACAATCACGATGATGATCATCACCACATATCTCATGTCTGTGGACATAAAAATGATGTTCATGTCCATAATTGAAGTGAGACGTTCACTTAGTCGTTTAAGTGAATCCTTTTGAAACACTGCAGAATTCTAACAGCTCATTTCCAGGAAACTCAGTTTTACTTTTGATATTTTAGTTTCAGCTTCCCAGGACTCAGTCAGAATTATTAGTGAAACACTAAATACCCTCAGATGAAAGCCTGACCCCCGTTTGACCTGCCGTTATCTCTCCATCCAGAGTGATGGACATCAGACAGCTGTCTTCTTATCTTATTTTTCAGTTTTTTTTCCTCCTACGCTTTTCCGCTGAAGTCGTCCTTCGGCAACTTTAATCCGCCTCCTGTGGTTTATGCTGCTGAGAAGACTCTCACAGATCCAGAAAATGACGTTCCTACCCATCTGAGCTGGTCAAACGTCATTAGACTGTAATGAAAATAAAACAAAAATGCAGGAAAACCCTTCAGATATTACACAGAGAGCTGTTTTCTACCTGCAGGCTGTTATTTCCTCTCACCGCCCACTGCGACTGTGTTAATGTGGTTTTAATGTTACTCACCTAATTACAATGTGGGTTCAGAAATGTAGAGCTTTGACCTGAAGCGTTTTTTGTTGTTTTTTTTCCCCATTTTATTTTATTTTTTTATGACATTTTAGCAGAATTTTCAAACCGTCTTCCTGCAGGCAGTTAAAAAAACCACAATGATGCAGTCACGAGTCCAGACAGGATATGATGATTCAACAACCCACATTTTATTCAGAAAAGAACACAAACTCACAAATGTCACTGTAACAGAAACAAGCTGTGAAAATGTTTCCTTAAAAAAAAGAAAAAAATTATTTAAATTTTTTAAAAAACATACATATCAAATAGTGATTATTAATTAATTAACATTTTTCATCTTTTAATTACCAAGTTTGTGTAATGATGCAACTCCATTCAAAGGTCTAAAAAAACCTATTTTTAAGTATATTTAATGTAAACTGGATTATAATATGGTTTGATTATCACAGCCTGGTATATGTGAAAGATTAGCAGCAACATTTATTTAACATTAAACATTTTTTCTGTCAAATTTCATAAAATTCTCACTTTAAAGATGCTTCGACACATAAAAGTGCATGAAACAAAAACAAACAATAAAAATGTTGTAAAATGTATGTAGAATAAAAGCTCTTTCTAAAAAACTTTTCTTTCTAACTTCTTTAAATCAGCGTTCCTAATCATACATATCAAAAATTGATCAAATGGATCAATAATAGAGATCTGGAAGGTTTTCAGCGTGCACATTTTTGTGCGTAGACTTTTTAACGTGAATATTTCAGTCCACAACGGACTGAAAATGAGCACTAATGGTTAGAAGTGTCTGATTGTCTCTGCACGCTCTCATTGGTCAGATGAGGTGGTGGGCCGGATGATGGCCCGCGGGCCTCGAGTTTGGCACATTTGCTAATTAAAAAATTACAAAACAAAACAAAAAGTCAATTTTTTTACAAAATCTCAAATTTCACTAGATTCACAACTTTTATCATAAAATTGAGGCTTTTTTTAAAAAGTAAAATCACAAGTTTTTGTAGAATTACCAATTTTAAAAATAGCTGACTTTTTTCTGAAAAGTATGCAAATTTGATTGTCAAATAACTAATTTTCGCGATATCTTTTCTCCATGAGACTGAACTTTTTTTCATAAAACCTCAAATTTCTCAAAAATCGCAACCATTAGCATAAAATTGGGACTTTTTCTAAACTAGATTAGTTTTGATTGGCAGTACGCCAGGCTGTGTGTGTGTGTGTGTGTGTGTGTTGTGTGTGTTGGGGGTGGGGGGGGTGGGGGGGGGTCCCTTTCACGTTTCTCCACTTGCTGCTGATTTGACTTTTCTCAAGAGGGACAAATGAAGAGATTTCAGGAATTTAGCAGCCAGCTGTCATATCAATCAGTCGTGCCAAAGCAGAGCTGGTTAAAGATTCATTCCTCCAGGACGACTGCAGGACGGGTGGACCAGAGGTCTGTCCCCCCACCCTGAGTGGGCGGGTGGTGGCGCTGCGAGCTCCCGTTCTGCTCATCCATCTGCTTCAGTCGGGGAACGACAGTCTGACATTTGATCGGACTGAGAAGCAGAAACTGTTACCAGATTTGAGCAGCTCACATCTCACGTCTTCTGTCTTTTTTTTGGGTTTTTTGTTTTTTTCAAAGCCAAGCAGAGCAAATATTTCACATCACAACAAATAAAACTCCTTCCACTTTGATAATGAACGAGGAGTGCTGACGTACGTACGGTTTCTTGCCGCTTTCTCTCTCCGGAGGCCCGCCGCTGCATTATGCATATTTCTGCTTGATGTAAACAACAGCTACTGCAGCGCTTTTAATGAATTATTCAGGTCATAATGTGAATTAACTCGCTTACAATGAAACGGTCCTTTTTAAGTTCTGCACCGGCAGAAGTTGGATCACTTCTGAAGGAATGACTCGTAGGATTAATTAATGTGGTCAAATTGTTTTTTGATTCAGTTCACGTTTCTTGTTCTTGAGGAAGCAAAAAAAGATTTCCGTCGTGTTTGTGGGTCCAGCTCGGGGCATCGTAAATCTCTTCTTCTATTACTTTTTCATTTCTCCTCCCATTTGTCAGGTGGAGGCTTTTATTTCTGTTTAGCACAAAGATTTATTCACCATCTCAGGATTTCTGGTAAAACAAATCAGAATGCATCACATGAGTGAGACAATGTCCACAATATTAATATACTGCAGTTGTTGCATAAATATAGACCAACAATTATCACACAAGACTAGACTCTTTTTAGGCAGAAATGTTCATTTATAACTGCAGGATTTGTCATATTGCTGTCATTTAAGGGTCAAAAGTTTTTTTTGTTTTAAAGACTTCATGGCTCAGCTTGTCTTCTTTCTTTTTTGCAGCATAGACAAGATGTGTCAAACTATGTCATCCTGGGCCACATCATCACCACGGTTACCATTAAAGGGTGCCATCATCACCAAGGTTACTTTGAAAGGGCCACATCATCACCATGGTTACCGTTAAAGGGCCACATCATCACCACGGTTACCATTAAAGGGCGACATCATCACCACGGTTACATCATAACCATGGTTACTGTTATTCTTTATTTTCTTAACCATCTATGTTGTCAGATTCCCCACTAGTTCCTCGTCCCACTTGTGAAATTGAAATTAAAAAAGAAAAATTTTAAATCTAAAATTTTGTCATAAAATCTCACTTTTAGGCTTTTTTCGTAAAAAAAAGAAAAGAAAGGGCAATGACATTTTTTTGTAAAATCAAATATTTAAAACAGATATTCACCTTTTTGCAGAGAAAAAAGCCATTTTTTTTATGTGAAATTATTTTTTTTTGTGAGATCAAGGCTTTTTTCTTTTTACAGACTTTTTAATCACACAATCATAGATCTCACAAAACTGTAGCTTTTAACTTAAAACTGTTTTAACAATTGTAAATGTTGTCTTGGAACTTTTTGCAACATTTTGACATAAATTTAAAACAGCTGTATAATTGAAAATTTTGTATAAATCAGTTTTTTGTTGAAAGTAAAAAGAGTAAGAAAGTAAAAAGAAAAAAACAAACACAAGCAAATTTTGTTGTAAAATAACAAATTTCACAATACCAATTTTCTTTCTTAAAAAAATAAAATTTGGCATAAAATTTCTCAAATGTCTCCAAAATCACAACCTTTAACATAAAGTTCATCATATCATTAAAAAAAAGAAAATGTTTTTAAAGTTTTCTTTTTTTTCCTACAATCACAAATATCAAAAATTTTTGACTTTTTTTTTTTCAACTTAAAATTACAATTCTTTTGGTTGAAAATATTCTTTTTCTGACATAAAATTACATAAGTCAAAAAATTGCAAATTTATTTAGCAACAAATTTACAACAATTTTTTTATTATACAAAAAAGAAAATTTTATGAAAATCATGCGTTTTGACAAACTCTTACTTGTAAAATCTAATTATTCCACGTTTTGACATCAGTACTGACGATTCCTGTTGACCGTGACCCTTTTGTTTTCTCCTGATTACAAAGTAATGAATTTATCCTGACAAAGAGAGCTGAGAGCTTTTTTATGTCTTTAATGAGACGACTGATGTGGAGCCTCAGAATAACGGCATTAATGGACCCCTGAAAGCGCTCTACGCCTCTGTAGATGACTGACCAGTGAGTGTCACACGTTTATTCTCTTTTTCACTGCATTTTCAGTTCAGATAAAGGAGTTTGGATGATATTATCACAGATGTGTGAATCCCTGTACATCCACTTTGTCAGACAGACTCACCTGCTTCCTCCAACACCCAATTCTGGATGAAGGAGTTCGCCATCTTCATGACTGCTTCTGTCCACTCCGGCTGTCCTGTCCTCTACTTAGACAGATGGAAAACTTGATGCCACATGTCTGATGTCATGTATTCCTACGAGAATTCCTCTGAGACTTGTTTGAAAACCATCTAGAGAGAAACAAGAGTAACAGCAGCACGATGATGCTCAACATGAGCTTCAGCTTTGAGGCTTAACCTCCATGATCGTACGATTGTAAGAACTATAAACTGCTTCCGGGGTGATTCCATGGCTGTTGTTGATGTAGGGGACCAGATTACAACTGCTTATCTGTCTTTGTCTTGTCTTTGTGTCACGTTACAGCTGAGGACTTTCTTATTTCAGTCAAGGTGAAGTGCAGCATCAACGCAGCTGCCTGTGAATGAGACTGCTGTCTTATTTATTCATCAGGTCATTAAAGTGCTGAAGTGCTCGTTTTAACGGAGCAATAAAGATGATAACACGCTGACAGATGTTTGCCAGCATTTCTTTTGGAAGTGAAAAAAAAAAAAACAATAAAAAAACAAAAATACAAGGATATGTCAGAATATCCAGGTTTGTTGTTGAGCTCCTGAACTTAACGTGATGACAACAGAGCTGAGACATGAACAGCGGTCGTTAATCAATGTTAATTAAAGGCCTGGACTTCTGTGACAGTCTCTAAGGGATTGTGGTGGATAAACTCCATCTCATTTACAGATGTTAAAAAGATCTGGTAAACTTGATCGAAGGACAAAAAAACTATTAAAGAAGTAATCTTGTTGTTCATTATAATGTGAGCTATGATGTTAAACAGCAGAGGCCCCAACATGGAGCCCTGGGGTACTCCACATGGGACTTTTGTCCTCTCAGATGAAAAATGTAATCTCTTAATTTCAGGTAAGACTCAAACTAATCCAGAAAGAAAATATGAAGCTGTTCAAGAAGTAATCTGAACGTTACGTAAATCTGTCTAATGTTAGCTGTAGCCAGCTGTGTTACTGCGGTTACGTTTATCTATTATTGGTTGATCATTTGAACACACCGGTTATTCTCTAATTCTGCTGGAATTAGAGAATAACCGGCAGCAGTTGTTTGTTTCTGTTTGGCTTGTCGCTCTGAAAGCGTCACCTTCATTGCTCTGATTGGTTGTAGCGCGTTCAGATGCTGTTGGCTCCGCCTCCTGGATGAGGAGGTCCTATGACTTGTTTTCATCTGTCCAGCTGTGGCTCTGATCTATGCGATCTATTTATCATTTATGACAAAAAATAGCTTTTTATGACAAAGATTGCAATATTTAAAAAAAAAAAAGATTTTGCATTTTAAAAAGGTACAATTACACAGTGGCAAAAGGATGTAATTTTATGTTTTAATAAGTTGCAATTTTGCAAAAATCAATATTGTTATTGTGATAAAATTTCAGTATTAATTGAAAATAGTGATTTTACAAATTAAAAACATAATTTTTATTGCAAGAACATGCAAACCGACAAAGGTCTCAGTTTTACGACAAAAAATCAGGTTTTCATCATCCAAAATGATCAACTTTGTGAATTTTGTGATTTTACAACAAAACGTTGTGATTTTGTGACAAGATTTTGACAAATTTATGTTTTTATGACGAATTCTTCTGAAAGTTTGTTACTGTGGAACAAAAAACAGGTGACTACAAGACAAAAAGTTGCAACTGTATAAAATTCACAATTTTATGACAAAAAGTCATAATTTTAAAAACTCAATATTAAATGGCAAAAGGTTGCTGTTATTCAAGATTTGATATTTAATTGTCACGACAACCAGATACATGTATGTAGGTAGTGAAATTGTCTTTCTATTGTTCATGTGCAAATGTGGAGTTAAATTACAAAGAAAAAGTAATAATTTAGAAAAAGAAATTAAATAATAATAGACATTGACCATGGATAAGGTTAAGAATCATTTCTAATCTACACACATCTATCTAAACTGGATTGTTGGATTTTTTTTTTAGTTTCATCTGATTTGCATCACTGTGATTTTGTGGTTGAAAAAATAAATGACAATTAAAACAAGTCGTACTGCAGCTTTATTATATTTTTTATGATGATTTAACTCCTGGTTCTAGAGAAACTGTTAATTCCTGCGCTTAAAGCACAAAGAGAAGTCCAGAAGTGACTCTCCCTGAACTGAAAGTGTTTCTGGGTAATTTCAGAATCTTCCCTCTGAAGGAGCCAAATCAGACTTTGGCCTGCAGCCGAGGAGCAGCAGCGGTTCATTTATCAGCCATTACAACCTGAGCTTTCCTCTCCGGGTCTCTCTGGGTCCGGTCCTTGACCCGGCTCTGTTCTGTGTCTCGCCTCACCAGGGGCGGAGCTGCTGGCTCTGTTCAACCACCCGCCGGTCCGACAGAACCAGGCCAAGTACTACACGGTCAAGGTGCCTCTGCGGGTCCAGAACTGTGACGACGGCATCCGGGGGGTGGAGGCCAACTGGCTGGACCACATGACGCAGCACTTCAACAGCGGCGCCTCGCTGGTGGACGGATACTTCCACCTGGGCAACGCCAACGGTACGTAGCAGTTACCACCTTTAACAGAATTACACGTACAGCGAGCCCCTCACCTCTGCCGTTCTGACGGACCCTAAACTCACCGTGACCCCTTTGAAATTAAAATCCTGCGGCAGGTGGTGATGCACTCTGGCCCGTGAGTTATTAATTATGCATTAGATCACCTTCATTTACCTCCAGAAGGCAGTCAAAATTATCTGACACACAGCAAAAAAAAAAAGAAAACAAGTCTAAAAGAGCAGAAATAGATCCTAAGATCTGTGTGAAAAAGACTCCAAGTCCATGCAGCAAAGTACTTTTACTGGTTTCCAGTTTAGACCTGGAAGGAGTGAGAGAAAAAGCTCATGTTTATCTCAAGTTACCCAAAAATACATGCAATAACAGGTAAAGACACTGAAAATGAGTAAATAATTGATGATTCTAGGACTGAAAAATTTAAAGAGAAAAGATGTTCATGTTAATTTGGTTCCTGAAAATGAGAGAAGAAAGAAAAAGTAAAGACTGGAACTCTGGGAGCTGATGCTCGCTTTAACAGCGAATTACTACATTTATGGCTTTCTGGCTAATTAAGATGTAAAACACCATTTGATTGTAAGGGTATATCATCACCATGGTTACCTGTAGGTGTCAGTTTTTCTTTTCGGTTTGATGTCAAAGCAGACCTTTGCTGTGCGCGATCAAAAGTTATTTTTCTTTCTTTCTATTGCGAATTTTGGTTGTAAAATGGCAACTTTTGCAACACTGAGATTATTTTTCTAGCAAAAATATCGAAGTTTTGTCATAAAAAATATAAATTTTCACAAAAATAGCTCATTTTTAATTGTAAAATTGAATCATAATTTTTTCTTGTAAAATGGCAAATTTAAAAAAGGTGAGTTTTGTAAACTCTGATTGTGATATTATGATTTTTATTCTATAAATCATGACTTTACGTCATGAAATCACAAATTTCCCAAAATCGGAACTTTTCAACTCTGAATTACAATTTTTCTCATAAAATATCGACTTTGCAAAATCACTGTTATTTAAAAGCATCAATTTGCGACTTTGTCGTAAAATAGATCCTTTTGTGTAATTGTAATTTTTTATCTATAAGATCATGAATTTCTTAGAAGTTTTTTAGACAATTAGTGGAATTGTGGTCTGTAAAAATTGTAAAATTGCAAAATATGTAAAGTCTGGACTTTTTGACTTTATATTACAAATTCCATCTTCAAATATCCACTTAAAATAACTAAAATAGCTAATTTTGTATAATTTAAAGTCTCATAAAATTGAAATAACAGAAAATTGAGAATTACCTACTAAAATCATAATTTTCTTTAGTATCGTACATTAGTAAAATATGTAAATTAGAGTCTCATCATTATTATTATCATTATTATCATTATTGGTCACCATGTTTTTTCCAAAGAACTGTAATGATCTGAGCAGCTGATCTCAGATCTCTCTCTATCCTCTTTTAAACTGTTTCTCGTCTGTTTTTTTGTTTTTTTTTTCTCCTCGTAGACCCCGGCGGCTCTGACACCAGAGAAAAAACCCAGACTGAGTAAATAAGAGTCATAATTCATTAAAGCGGGAAGTGAACGCCTCAGCAGCCCCGAAACACAGATAATTAACCTGATAACAAATTAGTGCCTCCTTACATATTTAATGTCTTGAGAATGGAGTAATGAAGTGTGTTAATATGATTCAATTTTTCAGCGTATGAGGGTCCTCCAACTTACTTTGCGTTTTCTCTGTGCTGCTCAGTTTTTCATCTGTGGAACCAGCTGACGCTCGCAGACTTCACTGCAGCTTGGTCTCAGATTTACTTTACAGGAAACTCCATGAAGGTGACTGCTGTGCTTTTGGGGTGTTGGTCTCCGGAGCAACAGCTGCATCAGCATCATCTGTGATGAGGCTCTGGACTTTTCTCAGTCTCAGAAACATGTTCTGACAGCCAATCAGATCTCTGACAGACACGCACCGGCAGGTTTGCGGTTGGACGGGAGACGGCAGCGACTGTGACAGCCGTGATTGGCAGTTCAGAGCGAACAGCCTGCGATGTATTGACAGATTGGCAGCAGTCTAATGAGTGTAATTGTGCTCTTTCAGGATTGAACTCCTGTGTGGTTTTCCCGGTTTCATGTGTTATTTCTTGTGTGGCTTTTACAATATTTATTATTCAATCATCGGGAGCGTAGCCGAGCCATTTCATCGCCTCTGTGGCCGTCTGATTCCTGATGACTTCGCCTGCAGCACGCAGAGATTGACATCTGTGATTCGCCCTTAAATGTAATTTGAATGGGTGAAGTGTAGATGTTTCATCAAGGCGCCCTCCACACAAACTGTCATACTTCTGATGATACATTTACCTTCTATCTGACAGTCCTGGTTCTGGAGCTGATCCCTGAAATGCCGGTCTACCCACAATCCCCAGCTGTACTTCATCATAACACTCAAACAGAAACCCATAGGAACTTTACGTTTCAATTACAGTTATAGAGCTCCAGAATTCCCAGCATGCAACATTCCACACTGTAACAACGCCATATTGGCAGTAAAGCTGAAGTAGCTGTTTCTATGCGGGTAAACGGTAATAACAGTGCCTGATAGCTGTTGTGCACCGGCATGCCAGAATATTAGAAAAAAGGAACGGATAGAGCTTTTTATGGGATATTCCACTCTTTTCATTGATTGCTCACTGGGTCTGGCCCACTTGCACTGTTTTGATGTCACAGACACATCCTCCTCCCTGTGATTATGATTCTGCGTTACGCTGAACATCAAGCAGCTCTCACTGAATCCAGCTGTGTGACTAACCTGAAACAATGAAACTGTTTAGGAGCCACCTCATGCGTAAAATAAAATGCACGAAGTGGCGCCTAAACATTTTCTTTCACACTGTAAAGAGACAGTCTAGTTTATCTGGTGAAAATCCACAATAATATTTGTTTAAAATTAACATGACAGTAACATTAGCCTACACTTGTTGTGCATTTCTTTTGCGCTTTTGTGAATTAAATGAATGACGTGCCACTTACCTTTCCAGTAACGATAAAATAATTCTTTGCTGAAAGATTCCAAAGCTGAATATTGTTCACAAATCCAGGGCACCGTCCATTTACTCCTCGAGGCTTTTGTTATTTTTTTAGAGAATCCCTGGAGTGTGACGAAGGGAAGTTAAGTAGTTGTATATGTCGGGATATCGAAGGTCTGGCAGCTCTGTTGCAGTTTCAATGCTTTCAGACGCGCGGAAATTCATAATTATGCCGTGATTGTTGACTTACACGAGCGGTTCTCTTTCCTGCCACAGTGGCGCTTGTAAACAAAACAGGTCATGTGGGGTCCAGAGCTCTATGGCTGAATGTTCACTGAATTTTGAGAAAATCACTTTGCTGCACGGCCTTGTAATAATCGACCCTGATAGACCTGAGCCACACCTGGACAGATGTGAGTCTGAAAAACAGCCATAGAATCTCTTCACAAGTTGTTTCTGCACTTAGTTGGTTAGCGCTACGCGAAATCAGAGCTGATTAGAACAACTGTTTGCCATCCAGATGATAATGTCTTAGCTCTGTCTTCATCACATTAAACCATCTGGAAATGCTCTACAGCAGAGGTAGCAAACTGTTTCATCCTGGGTCACATCATCACCATGGTAACCGTCAAAGGACCACATCATCACCATGGTAACCGTCAAAGGATCACATCAACTCCATGGTTACCATTAAAGGGCCTCATTATCACCATGGTAACCGTCAAAGGAGCACATCATCACCATGGTTACTGTTCAAGGGCCAAATCATCACCATGGTATCCATTAAAAGGGCCATATCATCACCATGGTTACTGTTAGAGGGCCTCCTCATCACTATAGTTACCGTTAAAGGTACCGTTAAAGTTTTCAGATTTCCAGCTAGTTCTTCGCATCTGTCTCAAATTCTGTCTTAAATTTCACAAAAAGTGATGCTTTTGCACTAAAATCACATAATTTGCATAAGCTTGTAAGGACATTTTTAAAACATTAGAAAGTTCTTGTGCAAAAATCACAAATTTTCCTTCCAAAATCACAAATGTTAAAAAATAACTTTTGTGTTAAAAAAAAAAGTTGCAAATTTTGCAAGAAATTTTTGCGTAAAACTTAAAAACTTACTTTTTTAAAATGGAAAATATCAACTTTTTGCAACAAAGAAAAATCAGAAAATTGCAAATTCTTTTATAATTTTTTGAATTTTTTATAATTTCACAAAATCGCGAGTTCTCTAAGTTCTAAAATCTTTTTCAGTAATTTCCTGAATCCTGAATCCTGACTTTCTGACGTCAACCAGCTGTTCTCCACCTCAGTTCTTCCACTTTCTGATGTCAGAACTGAATCAAACGTTTCCTCAGAAATGTTCCAGTTATAAGTTTAGGATCGTTTTTAAACGCTCTCACAGACCAGATTTGATGACATGGAGGGCCGGATGTGGCCCGCAGGCCTTGAGTTTGACATGTGTAATATAGCGCTGAGCTAACGCTATCATGCGGCAAGTCAGCAGCAGCCATTACTTAATAAAACCATACATTCACAATTTTTCATCATCATACTGTTGCTATGCGAAAGCAATAATTTAGCAGTTGACTGATATTAATTATCCTTTCACCTCAGTGCTTTTGAAGCTTGAATTTTACACGACAACATAATTTTTAATCAACTTGAAAGCTCACGCAGAGCTGCAGATGTAAATCATGGTGGGGGTGGGGATGGGGGGAGGTTGATGGAAAACGTGACTGGCCGAGTTTCAAATGTTTATTTAATGTTCATCCAATTTTTTGTCTTTGTCTTTCTTTTTAAGAGTAAATTCAGAGTTCCTCTCCGTCTCCTCCCCTTCATAGAGCTGAAACGACTTTATTTAATTGGACAATTGATCTTCTAACGCTCATTTCTGAGACGTCTGAACAATGACAGCTCCTCTAATTGATTGACGACGTAGGAAAAAAAAGTCCTCTGAGGCTCCACATAGATGGTTCGGTCTTCTGGTTATATAACCTACATACATCTGTGATGCATCACAGCTGCATTACAGATTCATTCTGCCTGCTTACAAAATTACTAAACTGCTTATTTACTTTGGAAGGAAAAACACCACACCGCAAAGTTTTGCTTTAAAAATAAAAAATCATGAGGTAGGTTGAGCTTTAGAGGAGACAAATGCACCATTGTTAGTAACAATAACTAATTTTGATTTATGAATAATTTTAAGCAATAGATCATTTTGAAAAAACAGTCGTCAAATCAGATGAATGAACTATTATTATTATTATTTTTATTTATAATGATGATGATGGTCCGTTTTATTTGTAATATTAGAATGTGGGGATTATTGGGATGTTAATACAGGTGTCCCCTTCACCAGGAGGTAACCATGGAGACAGCATCTTAGTCATTCAAGATATATTTAACTTTCCTCCACAGTTCAACGGTGTACTTCTACCTTATCTTATCTTATCTTATCTTATCTAAGTGTTGTGGATCTGTGGCTCACTGGTCTCGATGAGCTCTACAGGTTTCTGTAAATGGACCTTGACAGAACAGCTCCTCTGAGTCACAGTCAGGGTCCAGGTCCTACAAATGTTTTCTCTGAGTACACCCAATTAAAAGCACACCGCCGACTGAGTCTGGTCATGGGAGGAAGATTCAAACGCACCCTGGAGGTTAAACTGAAGACATTCAGAAGCTCTGAGGAAGAGTGAGAAGCTGGAGGAGCTGGGATAGATGGAGCTTGAGGTCTTCAGGGGCAGCTTCAGCTTATTCTCAACGAACTGTAAAGAAACAAACGTGTTTATAAAGTGACACGTATTTACGGAGGATGTGGTGAGAGTGAGGATGATCCCTCTGTCCTACCTACATATCTGAACTTACAGTCCCCTGGTGAAACTAGTGAAGCCGATGCTGAAAACGGCCATATTCTGTTCCTTTTCAGCCATTACAGTTTAATTTCTGGTGCCTCTGATGGCAGCGCTCCAAAATCCTGCAGTCTTTTCAGAACCACAAAGACTTCCTGAAAACTAGCAGGCTCAAGTGTTTTTTGATTGGTCACATTCCCGGAGGTTTGTGGGTGGCCAGAGCTAACATGCGCATCAGATGTGATCACTGTGTTTTACTTGAAAAACCCTCTGTGATGTCACACGTAGGGTTCAAAAGAGAAAATTGACATTTTAACATGAAGGTCAATGGAGACTGACTCACTGTTGGAGCCAGATCCTGGTGGTCAGTAGGGGAACTGCAGCTTTTAGTGGTCAGTAGAAGAACTGCAGCCTCTAGCGGTCCGAAGAGGAACTGCAGCCTCCAGTGTTTCGTAGAAGCACTACAGCCTCTAGAGGTTGGTAGAGGAATTACAGCCTCTAGTTTTCAGTAGAGGACTTGCATCCTCTAGTGGTCAGTAGAAGAACTGCAACCTCTAGTGGTCAGTAGAAGAACTGCAACCTCTAGTGGTCAGTAGAAGAACTGCATCCTTTAGTGGCCTCTAGAGGTACTGCATCCTCTAGTGGTCTGTATGCTGGCTTCAATCAGGTGTATTTGCAAGAATTGCAATAAAATACCGTAAAATCTGCAACTGAGAAATAGAAAAACTATTCTTGTATTAGCAGTTCTTATATTTGCGACTCCATGATTGCCAATAATAGATGCTATCGTGACATAATAATCAGTGAAATTGATCACTTCAGACAGATATACGTTACTGTGAATTTATTTTGCAATATTTTGGGCTTGGTTCCTTCAGTAGTGTTTTATCTGAATTCAGGCTGCAGCAGCATTAACAAACACGTCCTGCTGTCTGGTCCAGCCAGCTGAAAATCTGCCCGGCAACCTGCAGGTAGCCACCTGCCAGCTGCCCAACATCTGGCTCCACTGGGGAGGAAGAGCCACATCCGATCTCCACTCATCAGGCGGCACCGCGTCTTCCTCGACCCCGTCCCTCTCTGTGCACGTCCAACTCTTCCCGTTTGAAATATGGATGAGCTGTCAGCGGCCAGTCTCCAGCTGTCTGAGGTGGCGCCTGGCCTGCATGTTTAAATCATGTCACCAGACATGACCGGGGGGCAGGGACCAGTGGTCAACCACATTCATGTGCACTCGCTGTTAATATTTCAAATATTTTCTTCCACAAAATATTTACTATAGTACAAATAAATATCAAGGTTACTGCTGTTGTTCTTTCTTTTCCTTCTGGAGAGGACAACAGCTGGATTCACAGATGTGTTCAGCGGTCGACTGTGTTAAGAAGATAAAGAGCATAAATATGTCCTCAGAAGCCTGTTAAAGCAGATTTATGAACTTCTTTCCTGTTACTTCATGCTGAACATGTTCAAAGCAGTTGTTATTTTGATAACGAGCACTTCTGAAGCTTCGACACATAAAATATGAGTCACAGATTAAAGACAAAGCTTCCACTTAATAGAATAATGAGTTACAGACTTTAATTCCAACATTCTCAAACCAACAATGATGGCTTGGATTCTTCCAGTGGTGCATCTAAGATGTTTTTGGTAAGCTGCATCTTACCTTTATCAAACACTTCCAGTCATTTAAAACCACAAAGCAAAGACAGTAAAACTATAATTGATCAGGAATGACACCTGATGGAAGGGTTTATGTATGAAAAAAAGTCACGATTTAGTAAATGTTTGCAAAAGATTTTACAACAAAAGGTTGATCATCACAGATTTAGTTTTAAAATGAAAAAAAAGAAGTAATTTTTGTAAAAAATTACTTCTTTTTTTTTCATTTTAAAACTAAATCTGTGATTTTAGGACAAAAAGTTGAAATTATAGAAGAAATTGTAAATCCTTCATACAGCTTTGTGATACCCACTAAAGATACTGCAAATAGCTGGATAATTCTAATAGGATCTGGGTCTGTGATGTCACAAGTCCCCTGCAAATCTGAACCGCTCAATGAAAAAAACAAGTTAGGGTGGGTTTCTACCGCCGGGGGTCCGGGCCACCGGTGTGGGTCACTGGCAGGAATGCCCCGGCGACAAAAAGACAACAACAAACAAGACCCTGCCATGAGTTAGGTACCGTATTGACCCAAACATAAGACCAACTGGCTTATAGGATACCCCTCTTTTTTATTTTTTTCAAGACATTTCCTTTTGGTGGGGTGAAGTGTCCAGAATGAAAGAATAATTGCTGCCTATAAAGTTGATCTCATTTCCAGTTCCTCTTTTAGTGGTTTACGAGCACCAAACGTGGTGTACTTTCACCACCGAGCAGTACAGAGTGTTAGATTCAGTAGATCCTACCGGGTCCGTCACTGTAAGGAAGTGCTTTATTCCAGCCTCTGAGGTTTTACGCTGGGGACCTGCTGGGAGAAAATAATAATAATAATAATTATTATTATTATCATTCCTATTTTTGGACTCAGATGGCTCTGAAAGTGAAAGAGTTTTTGGACAGAAATTGAAGCTAAAAGTGACCTGTATCTGAATGATTGAATACTGCGGATTTAAGAGATTGATGAACCCATTAAACGCTACCTAGCTTTTGTTTGTAGTTAACTGGAACAGCTCCCAGAGCTCTTATTCAAGTGCTGCATACCTGAAATCAATGTGCACCAGCAGATCTGCTTACATGCCCCTGCATATTTGGAAACTCACCTGATGTGTGCATCCAAAGACTCAATATCTAAATGCCTACGTAAGGACTCAGTGTTAAAGTTTCAGGCTGCGGGAGTCAGCACTACGTGCAAGAGCTGGCTATTGTGGTGTCATTGGGGTGCTGATATCAGCTCCTGCTGTCACCCTTCCACCCCAGACATAGCTGACTTCCTCGTCTCTCGGTCCCAACAGTGTCTTTCCCTGTTTTCAGTGCAGTCTGCATTAGCATGCGTCGCCCGGCGACCTTGAGTATGTGAGTCACATGGGACGGAGAACAGTTTTACTGAGGGCACACATGGTTTTTGCAACTGTAAACAACTTATTCTCAGTCGGCCTGCCGGCTGCTCGGCTCGGCTCACAGTCAATAGGCGCGAGATAATGTTTGTTCGTGCACGTAAGCGGCGCATTCCCCTGACAGACGCGGCGCCCCCGGCAACCAGCTCCCTCTCCTCTACCTCCCTGGTTCCTTCTCCATCTCTCCTCTTCAGCATCACCAGAGACAGACTTCTCTGGTTCTACAAGACTACCCATATTTGGCTACTTTTTCTTTTCTTTTTTAAATCACATTATATAATTGCCTCTGTGTTTTATCTATTAATAATAGATATAAATTCATGACTATTGTAGAAGTATAGCAGACACTTGATGGTCAGATCTGCCTTCAGGCCACAAAAAGAGGACCTAATGGTCTCCATGAGGAAGAAACATGATTTTTCTTGCCTTTTATTGTTAAATTACATTCCCTCTTGAGTTTAAATTTTTAATTTGAGAGGCTGCCATCTACAGGGTTGAAACCATCAAGACACAGGAAGAAAAATCTGGATGTTCTAGTCCTGGAACATCTCTAAAACAGTAAAGAATTAAGTTACTAGAATATTTTCAGAAAGAATTTTCTGCGGTATGCAGTATGTAATATGCAATATACAGTCTATAGTATGTAGTATGCAGTATACAGTCTATAGTATGTAGTATGCAGTATGCTGTATGTAATATGCCATATGCAGTATGTAGTATGTAGAATGCTGTCTGCAGTATGTAGTATGTAGAATGCAGTATGCCGTCAGAGTCAAAATGATATGATAATGAATCCTTTTATACCAAATTAAGGTCCTTTAAAAAAAATTGCAATTTTAAGTAATTTTAAGATGATAACCCCAAAATGTTCATGTAAAGCTTTGAAACCGAAACTTCCAAAAGTTGTAGTATTTCATTCCCGATGAAGCTGATGAAGTTGCTTAGATGTGTTTTTCTTTTTTTGTGTGCGTGTGTGTGTGTGTCTGTCTGTGTGTGTGTGTGTGTGTGTGTGTGTGTGTCTGTGGGTGGGTGGAGGTAGGGGGTTGGGAGGGGTTGGGGTCCTCAAAATTGAAAATTGAATTGAACAAGTGCTGAAATTTTGTCTGGAAACAGGAACATTTTTAAAAATTAAATTGTAGAAGTTTGTGCTGCAATTGCAATAAATTATTGTGTGTGAATTGTTACCTATAATCATGTCCTTACAAAAAAGTACATTGTTTGCTAAACATCCTGACGGGAGAGGTGGTATGCAGATCAGATGTTGACAAAGATAAACTTTGTTACTGGACATCTGTGCTCGTATATCACTGCCCTTGCATCATAAATACAAATTAATTTGTGTGTGTTGCAAACTGATAAATGATCTGTTGTGTGAGCCAACCCTTGGGACCGCCCTGAGGTGGTGAAACTCTTTTCCCGAGAAACTGTTGGCTGTATAAACTCTGTGTTAACCTGGAATAAATGAGACTTACATATTGTAGCACCGTGTAATATTATACAATCTTATTATTGCTCATACTGCAATAACAATAAGATTGTACTCAATGTTTTTTACCCTTTACCTTCTAACAACTCAGTTTAAACGAGGGTTGGATGCAGAAACTGTGCTGATTTCACCTGAGGGACCCCTGTGGCACCTGAAACTGTCCTGAAACCTGTCTTTCTTGTACGTTAGACATGGAGGACTGATGGACGAGACGAGGAAGAAGCGGGGGGTGGGAGGGGTGGGAGGGGTAGGGATCGGCTGAGCAATGACAATGTCTGTATTTGAGAGAGCTGGAGGAAGCCTGAAAGATGTCTTCAATTGAGCGAGCATGGGTCCTAGAGGGGCTTTAAGGGGGGGGAAATAAAAGACCCTGTCATGCTCTTGTTTACTACCCCCCACCCCTCCTCCGGCCCTCCAGTCACCCCCTCATCCCTCCATTATTAAGGCCTAGTAATGAAATGTGGAGTGTCTCGTATTGGTGCCCGGGACCCGGCAAACTGTATTAGTGTGTAAATGGTGTGGGAGTAATGAGAAAGCACTCAGGCCAGCTGGGAGGACCAGACCCCGGGGGAGGGGGAGGGGCTGGGGAGGTGTTTGTGTGTGCACGCCTTCCTGTAATGCGCATGTGAATCTAATAAATAACAAGAGACGCTGGGCAGAGGGCTAACGAGGTCTATGCGAGGTCCATGGTGGTGTTTTCTGTCTCCGTCGCCGATCCAGCGACTGTTACTGAAATCTATTTGGGCAGCAGCACACAATCTCACTTTAGTGGCCCAAAGCATCAGCGTCAACATGGCTCACTTTAGTTGGAGTTTTAAGGTGAATAACGCTGGCTTAGCAAAATAATTCATGCTTCATCCCTCATGGACTGACTTTATTTAATCAGCGGCTACATGCTGCCGTTGCTTGAATCTATCTGTCCTCTTCTAATCAAGTGGTTTGGGGGTTTTGATCCTCAGAACACAGACACACTAACCCTCCTATAGGCTTTTGCTTTCACCTTGATCCCTGGTGATTAGCTTCTCTTTAACTTTCAAGCATTAAATCCTGCAGAGCCTCAGCTCCTGAGAGCCACTGATGTAGCTCATAACACGTCTTCCCAGAAGAGGAAGACCTTTTCTGCATTCTGGATTTTTACACGGCCTCACGTTTGCACCAGTTTGGTTGACTCAGAGAATCAAAATCCAAAATCTGAGAACTAAAATCCAGAATCTGTTTTCAGGAAATCTAACTCTGTAACTGAGACTTCAAAGTGTCAATTGGTGCTGAGAGGGATGTAGTCATCAACCCTCCCAACAACAACATGCAGAAGCCTCTAAAACAGTAAAGGGCTGAAGGTGAATCTTCTCCTCCACAGATTTGCTGCCCAAAACCGTGGAAAGTGTCTTCGTATTCCAGGAGCCGAGTGAGTCTGAGCCGAACATCCCTGCACTGACGTTTGACGCCATCGTGGTGGAGCAGTGGACCGTCATCGATGTGAGTGTGATGTCAACAGTGTCTGTGTTTTCTTTTGTCTTTTTTCTCCGCAGATTTGAATTTATTTAATAGTAGAAGCAGAGGCTAGCACTTTAGCTCTGATGTCTTGCCCTCCCTCTTCTTCCACCAACAAACCCGAAGGCAAATCTGGCACTTTATGGGATGTGTGATGTCTTATCAGGAACAAACAAGTCCTTATCTCCACGTCCCTCCACAACATGTGCTCAGTTGGAAATTGATTTTTTTTTTTTCAAAAGTAGAAATGTTAACAGCCATTTTGTGGCCTTTTTAATCTGTGTGTGTTCATGTTTGTGCACACGTCGGTTATTTGACAGCGCTCAAATTTGGTTTTTGTGCAACTGTACGTGTGGAGATGCTATCTCTGTAATTGAATTTGAACGTTTTTTGCAGCCCAAACAGTCCAAGTGTGAAAGGAGACTTTTGTGTCTCTCTGAGTGACCGGCCCAGCGCTGATGGCCTCATGTAGCGCCTGAAAAGAGTCATCTGGGAGAAGCGGCGCAGCTTCGTCTCGTCTGAGATGAGCGGTTACACCGTTGCGGTTTAATGGATTCAAACACCAACCGGGAAGGATGCGAAACCGTCAATCAGCCACGCCACTCGGGTTTTTATCCACAACCATTTTGCCCGTGTGGTCTGCACGTCAAGAAAAGAGATTGACACGAGCTCATTCACAAAGGGGTGATGGGGGTCGCGCGTCATCGCCGTTATTCGAGATAATTGCCCAAAATTGATATGCAAAGCACCCTCACGGCTCATTATTGTTTCAGTGCCAGGATCATTATCATAAATAAAAAGAATATTAATTACGACCGTCTTTCGATGCATCATCTTCCTTTCTCCCCAGAGCTTCATACTTTTATCCGTCCTAAAGTCTGACAGCTGGGTGGAAATACAAAGCTCTGTGGCTGTGGGGGGTGCAATCATTCACACGTTCGTCAAGTTGAAGTGTGTCATCTCCCGAATGGTGACTTTTTTATTAGGAACAGCACAAATGGTGACTCATTTGTTCCTTTTATTAGAACATATAAGAATGTTTTGCATTTGAAAAGGCCTGAGCCCGCCAGTACCGTTGCTGAAGCAAATCATTTTGAATTATTTTGAAGCCTGATTTAATCAGCCCCAAGGCATCATTATCTGTGTCACTTTGTAATTCCACCACCTATCACTAGGTGGCAGTGTGGGTTCCTCTTCTGCAGTGCTGTAGTCCGCAGTGCTGAGCTTCCTTTAGTTTACTTCCTTTATATAGCTGTATGTAGGTCTCTAATGTATCTAATGTGTCTAATGTATTGAGAATTAAAATCCAAAAAATAAGAACTCAAACCCAGAATCTGTTACCAGAAAATCTAAATCGGTAACAGAGTTCAATGATCTTTCTCAGTTTCTTCTATCAGTTCTCAAACCAGCTGTTTTCTAATCATCTTTCTCAGTTGAGCTTTTTTCTTGTTTGCAGTTGCAATGCTGAAATGACAATCAGCACCATGTCAATCAACAGCAGAGGAGGCAGGACATAGCTAAGAACTAGCAGCTCATTGGCTGTTGAGTAACCTGATAATCTTTGTCAAGTGCATCATCTCTTGGGGGCCTATTATGATTGTTTTTGGATGGGGAAGGACTCACAAGATGGTTTTAGAACTGAGAAAAGAAAAGAAGAGGCAAACTGAGAAAGATTTCTTAGTTACAGATTCTGGATTTTGGTTCTCGGATCTTGGGTCTTGATTCTCAATACATTAGACTGTGAATTGACACTGTAGTCCACCTTAGCAGGTAGTAATGGAGGCGCAACAGAATTAAATGAGTTCCACTTGGCAAAGTCGACCGTTCGGACATGGAATTACATCCACCTGTGATATGATCCATGTTTACAGACAAATGACAGATGAATGACAGGAGAGGGACACCTCTGTGTCCAATCAGATTTCAGCTGAGGCCAGTGTCCCCATGGCCCCACTCCTTGAAACATCAATGTATCACGTGATGAAAACAAAGATCCAAAGATCTCTGGCAGTAAAACTGAATCAAACATGGGTGTACGTTTGAGAACTCATCTTTGAACATTTGTCCTTAAAGAGATACAGCTGCTGCCTGGTCATGTTTTTATTTTTACCTGAGCAAAAGTGACCTGATTAAGAACAGCAGCGTACAGATGGTGAAGTGTCTGGAAATGAATAACTCATCAAGGGTCTCTGCTACGAAACTCCAATTAGGCGCAGCGTGTCATCTCTGGTGTCTTATGGGAAAATCAATACAGCAATACAGAAGCTGCCTTGAAACTAATGCACTGAAATCCCTCTTTTCTACCGCCGAGCTTCACCGGAGCAATAACCAAACACAACATATTCCCCCTCAGACTGCAGGCCGCTCGAATTATGTTTGCCTGCAATTTTCTGCTGCAGGAAAACTTGTTTATTGAGATGTGTGAACTCCATCAGAAAGAGGGTGTTTGTGTTTGAGAATAGATGAAAACTTAATCACAAAACAACCATGAATGGTTATTTTTCCTCTTTACAATCATGTTTCCAAATAATATAACCATCATTTACCAGCATAAAAAAAAAAATCCTGCTTTTAGGTGGACATGTTGTCAGGGTTCATGCACCTTTTCACCAGGTCAAATTCCAGCACTTTTCATGCTCTTTACATACATATTTTGACACAAAACTCTACTGTAAGAACAGAACTGGCCTTCAGCTAAATCCCCCCCTCCCTTAATTAAGATTTCTCTCAGCCCCCCCACCTCCCCTCCCTCACCCTGAAAACTTCGGCG
>JBAMYA010056576.1:0-57642 GCA_037176975.1 Arrhamphus sclerolepis | reverse complement strand
TTTGTGGAGGGGGGTCCTTGAAGCTTAGAAATTTTGGGGAAAACTTGTGAAGGGGTCTTTTACAGAAATAACCTGGTTTTGCCCCCCCCCCCCCCCCCCCAATCAAATGGCAAAACAGAGAAACAATGACTTGGAAGGGCTGGGTGGGGATGCAGGATTTTGTTAGCACGTGTGTGCATCTGAGCGGAGACGTTTGTCCCAGCAACAACATAAAGCCTGTTCAAGGGCACAGCATTTACTAACATCCTCCATCTCTGAACTAGCTCCCTGGGAAATTAATCACTGTTGCAAATAATACAAGTTAAACACATTTCCAAATACCCCTGGGACTACATGATAGAATAAGATAGGGGAGACTTTATGATTCATCAAACGCAATGTAGTCTTCATCAAGGTTTATCACACCAGGCTCACAAAACATGATGAAATGGATACTAATTTCCATGGAAGGTGATCATGCAAAGTAAACAATATCAAAGCAGCCAGTAGACAATAACTATATAAGTGTTATAACACGCATTAATGCTCAGAAGAACACACAGGTCACAGGACACCAAGATGCACATCTAGAGTGATAAATCACATAGATATAGTGAGTGAATTTATCAAAGCAATACAGTTAGCTGTGCTGTGAAATGATGTCTCACGTTTAAGGATCTGTGATTACATTCAGCCATGTCACAAGCAACATCAGGCTATTGTTTGCCATGTGTTGAGTCTGAGTGATGTAACGACACAAAGCGGGCCTTTGTGAGTGTGCATATAAGTCCGTGTGTGCGCATTTGTGATTATTATGCAGCGTAAACAATCAGTTGAGGTAACCTGGATTAATGCATCATTTGAACACAAGGGCACAGCCAGGGAGCAAGGCAGATTAAGCAGAACAATGGAAAAGGGTGACAAAAAAAAGAAGGAAAGACAAAGGCGGTAAACAAAGAGACAGAACTAGAGGGATAAATCCAGGGAAAAGAGTGAAAATTGGAGAAACGGAGAGGAAAAAATGAAGGGAGAGGGGAAAAAGAGAGAGGTGGCTATCCTGTAGCCAAAAGTATAACCAGTGCGATGAAAAAAGGAGATGAAGAGTCAAGAGGAAGAGAAACAAAGATCAAATGGGGGCGAAGAGATGAGATGAAGAAAGACCTGGAAAATACTACTACGTTGCCAGTGAGGGTGGAAAAGTGAAATAAAAAGCACTTTGACCTTGGACTTTTAGTACACTGTAGCTCCTACATACACACACAAACACATATAAATAAAAACCCCTACAACAGCAGAAAGGCAAACAAGGACATAGTCAAAAATACTTTTTTTCAAATGCTTGCTAATATGTTTGGATCAGAGTTTCATTAATTTTATTGTGGCTGTCATGCTGCCAGCTGGTTGACTGTGTGCTTTGTCCCCTCCAATAAAAGCCAAGTTTGTGTGTGTGTGTGTGTGTCTGTGTGTTTTTAAGTGCCTTTTGTAGTTCTTAAGCCTGCACACCATCAATGCTGGAAAACACATTCCACCAAAATAAACACACATCTACAGCTGACAAAAAAAAGACCCTCTCACACCCCCAAACCCATCCACTCTCTTCCTAATTCACTTCACTTCAACTGTTAGAGGAGACAAAGCAGGTCGGCACAGAAAAGCCCACACACACACACACACACACACACACACACACACACACACACACACACACACACACACACACACACACACACACACAAACCATGCATTCACAAGATGCCTAACACAGTCACCAAACTACACACTCACAAATGCATCATTTCTCAGGGTCAATGGGTCCATTATCATTCAAATGTTGTAGCACTCTAATTTAGAGAAAAAGGGGAGAAAAGGGGAAAAAAAGTAAGAAAGAAAAACATTTCCCTGGTCAGACTCTCATAAATGTTTTCTACCACACAGACACACACAAGTGTTCCTTTGTCGCAGTGAACAACTGATGTTCCCAAGGTTTGAGTCCTCTCAACGCCACGTCAAACAGTCTGGAAGCAGCTGCCCCTCTAAAGTGACGAGTCAGCCCACCCCGCACCCTTCACTGGCGACCGCAAGATCGCAGCCACACAAAAGGCTCGCAAGTACACTCACGTTTCCTCGAAATCTCAGAGCTCCATTCAGACTGATAGTCCAGCTGCAGAGCCTAAACTGATGTCCTTCCATCAAACGCGCTCATTCCGTCTCGCCGCTTGTGTTGCCAGTCACTACCCTTCTGACCTGTCCATCACCCGTAGCAACACAGCATCTCCTGTTCTCATCACGTTTCAGAGCCGTCATCTTTATTGCGTCACCTCTTCGGACTTTCATTACTCCTCCACTTTAATCACAGGTCAGCTTTGTCGTGGACATTCAACAAACATCAACTATTCAGTAGGCATGGCTGTTTGTATGTGACATCACAGTTTAATCAGCATAAAATGGGGTTAGAGGTAGGAGTCCTGAGGTTGCAGTTCAATTAAGCATTTTATTTGCACAAATGATGACCACCTGCATTAACCAGCCAACATTGAGGAGATGTATCTCGAGTCAGTTTTTTATATTGAGGGTTGAAAGGCTGAAAAATTCAAATCAAAGCTACAGTGACACTATTATCTCCACCACTAACTGCTTTGTCCTCAGTTTTGAAAGCTCAAAAAATCCTTGAGCTGAGAAATAATCAACAGAGAAAGACATCTTTTTCCTGCTTTGGAAAGAGTTTCTGCTCTTTTGAGTACATGTGAGAGTGAGTGCATATACCAAACACTGTAGAAATCCTTTATTATCTACTGTTTGTGTTTCCGAAGCCTGAGGACTTCAGTGATTCTCCAACCAGCTAAAATTGGCCAATGTAGTTTAATCAAACCCAATCTTTCTCTTTCACTCCTCATCTGATTCCAACAGCAAACCTTCAACAGGCCTCTGACCTCTAAACTCACGATGACCCTCAGTTCTACCGATCCTATACATACTCTCTCACACACAAACACATACATCTTAGTGAGTGACACTTCCATTCAGCCAGTACCAGCGGGAAATCCTAGGGCAGCGTTTAAACG
The DNA here is from genome assembly GCA_037176975.1 of Arrhamphus sclerolepis. Classification (NCBI taxonomy): domain Eukaryota; kingdom Metazoa; phylum Chordata; class Actinopteri; order Beloniformes; family Hemiramphidae; genus Arrhamphus; species Arrhamphus sclerolepis. Next base: position 54,601 of record JBAMYA010056576.1, on the reverse strand, counting down.
CTTGGTCAAGCCCTGTCTGAGTAGGGTACTATGGGCTCGACAGTTATGAACTTCACTGGTGCACTACAGCTCTGCAACACACATACACAACAACTGCCACCACTAACACTTACCCCCTGACCCCCCACCCCCCTCCCGATCCCCCAAAGCTGATATTTCAGAGAAATTACAAATCTGCAACCAGAGGATTCACCTCTGCCAGGCTGAGGTCTAGTAATAGAGAAAATCATCAAAGGAAAACATTTATAGGTTGGTGTGTCTGACAATAGTATGACAGATAATAAGAAGGAACCTTTCACGCTTTGATTGATGCGCTTAAGTGACATTCTACAGATTTCTATCAAGTTTATTGAGCTCATATGACACTAAGTGTTAATCATAAATCTACAGCAGTATTTGGAGCCATGACCTGAGCTGATACTATGGAGCACCAAGTTGCATTCACCCAGTCCTCACCCTTATCTCAGCCTTCCGAAGATCCTCACTGATCCATATTGCCTGGAGCCATAAAGTGCAAGCCTGTCTGCTGGGTTCTGCATTACGATGTGTCTATGAGTGTGTGTTGCATGCGTGTGCATGTTAATTCCCAGGTGTGCTTATCCAACTACCTGAGCTTGAGTGTGTGTGCGCATGCATGCATGAGCATATGTCAGTTTGAGGCGCACAGAGGGATCACTCAGGGAGAATTGCCTGGGGCATACACACTGGTCCACCACGGTTTGTATAACTGCAGTGTCCCAAAGCTGAGCCATATCTGTAAAAAGCCCTGGTTAATGCACACACACACACAGGTCAGGCCACACGGCGCAATCAGCATGCTGATCAAAGCAGTTAACTCTAGCTAAATCTGACTCTGTCACAACAATGTTTTAAAGATAAATCTTCCTGAGGGGGCAGGCAGAGGTGCTGAAGCTGTAGGACGTCACTTTGTTCCTCCCTTTGTGTCTTCTAACCTCAATTTCTTTGTATTTTCCCATAAGACAAAATAACAATGAAAATAAACGTTTTTCTGTATTTAATAAATCAAATCAGTGTTTTCATTCATTTTATTTCTTTTTGGTAATTTAAGTGGCATGAACAAAAGGTCCATACAGGTATATTTGAAATTTTAAAAAAGGAATATATACACCATTTTTCTTTTTTTTTTTTCCATTTTATGAAATCAATAGCAAATTACCCCATTTTTTTCTGCTCCCCTAAGAACATCATCAGGGCTGGCAGCTCGAAAGTCTCTTAAAGAAAATTTAATTTGAAAGGATTTTCTTTTTACTCTCCATTTATTAAACTTCATCAAATGCTTTTTAAGGTCTTGCTGAAGGACATCCACACCATCACCAGCGCTCTCTGCCTTTTCATAAGCTAACAGAATTACATTTGTTTGGAAATGCGTCACCAAAAACCAAGATCTTTTGTGTATGCCACAGTGAATCCAGTCCTGCATGGCAAAAAAAAAAAAAAAAAAAAGTCCTGCATGGCATCATGGTTTCTCATTACCTTTATCCCTGCTGTTACACTGATTACAAAGCTCGCTGTCTCTCTTTCTTCAAAATAAGGGGTGTTCAAACCCAGTCCATGTCTTGGACGTTTCCCTGCACACCTGATTCAAGTCTTGTGCAGACCTTGATGACGAGCTGATGCATTCATTTGAAGCAGCTGTGTTGTGGCAGGGAAACATCTACATGCAGGAGCGTGGCCCATGAAGTCTGAATTTGGACACCCTTGTTCTATGCCTTCTAGTCCCGCTTCTCCTCCACCCCACACCCACACTCAAACACACACACACACAGGTCTCTGACATATTAATGAGTTATCACAGCTGACAGACAGTGAAGATGATTGAACAAAGAGGAAAATTAGAAAAAGGCAGAAAGATCAGCAGGAAGTTAAGGTGAGGCATTGCTGCCTCTTTAGAAAGGCAAATGTGCCCAGGTCGCAATCATCTCGAGGCTCACCATGTCGCCATAGTGCGATTTGGGGGGGTGGGGGGTGCTTCATTTGTCAGGGATTCCAATATAAAAACACATATTCCAATATAAAAGCGTAGGTAGTATGAAAGTGAAAGTGTGTGTGTATGCCCTGACAGTTAAATGATTCTGAGATGAACAGTGATGACAGTAATAACTGCTCTCACAGAAACCGAATGGTTGCTACACTATTATTATCGCTATGTCTGTTAAGGACTTTCAATGTGCTTGTTTGTGCACAACGTGGAAGTTTATGTGCAATGCCGGTGTTTGTGAACGCGCTAGCCAGATCTCAACCTGGCTTCACTTAAGCGCACTATTGAGGTTGTGCGCTGCTTCCCCCTTCTCTCAGTCTCTGCACGGTAACAGGAACTCTTATTGCCGCCTCAATATGTATCCATGTACATATACGCACATATAAATAAGAGATGAGTTAAACCAGAAAGTAATGGTGATGTGGAGTTAGACCGAACAAGGGAGACATTTACAGAAAAAGCCGTTAAACAACCCCCGCCCCCCCTCCTCCCCAAGAGAATCAGTGAAAAACTGAGACAGGCCGGCTAATCTTAGAGCAACCTCTGCTGCATTAATGGCCCAAAAGTGTAATAACCTCCCATTTGTTCAATAAAACCATAGACAATAAACATTGTGTATCACCAAAAGTGTTTTCTGTTCATATTCTCAAACAAAAATATAACGTCTGTGTAGAAATTTTGCTCATGGTGTGTGAAAATAAACACTCCCCAAACATTCCCCTGTGCGTTATTAAAGGCCTTCAAGTAGTGAGCTGAAAAATCAATAGAAAGCGTCTAACTTCTGGGTCACATTCAAACAATGCTTCCTGGGCTCTTCTGACAGTAATACTTTCAAAGCCGCCTTTATCCTCTCATATCTTGTTTTTTTTTTTTTTTTCTTTTTGTCTCTATCTTCTTAGGGACGCTTCACTGTGTCAAAGCATGGTTGATGTTCCACGTACACCTGTGGGCAGATTAAAATACTGCTGTTGGAAAAACCCCTTTAAATGTAAAATCCCAGCTGACAAACATCTGTGATGCAACTTGAATACTTGACTTGAACATGCACCACACACAGGCTCCTTTGTGTTATATGTGTTAATAACTATACATTAATAAGTGCAGTGTCATCCAGACACGAAGGACTTAGATGGTCTGTTGCTATAATCTCCAAAAGAAACAAGTCTATCACAGTGGCTTGATAAAACCCTGCGTCGTCTTCGTACCCAGATGTGGAAAACTGAGCCTGAGCCTCTTACAGCTGTGCTTTCTAATAATGATGAGGCATACACAAGAAAGCAAGGTAGGAGCAAGACAGAAATTTTCAAGGACTAACAGATCTTTGTGAATAATTTGTGAATTAAGTGAAGGAAAATACAAATGTCCATTGAGTTCAGAGTTGAAAAATCATTTCCTCTTAAGAGGAAACACTCAAAACAACTTTCTACAATGACGAGCGCATCCACAATAAAAATTATAAATGAGTTATTAAGGATGGAATATCTTTTATTTGAAAACTATGAAAAACTGAATAACTATACAATTTCCTCAGCTTTCAAGTCTTCTAAAAAAAAAGGTCAGTGAAGGAAAATACTAGAAATACTACACATATCCAGGCGTTAATTTTACTGCACTTTGTGTAGTATAGCATCATCAGTTTAACTAACACCCATGTTTTTGGACTGAGGACGACACAGTACCCAAAGATGGATGAGAGAACGTGCACAGCGGCAAAAGCTAGGACTCAAACCAAGAACCTTCAAGTCCACAACGGCCTTTATCACCCACGATCTTCAAACTGTAACTGAAACATGAAATTGTCATTTCTGAAAGTGTTCCTTATGTAGATAATAAATTTAAAAATAAAATCCATATTTGTATATTGATTACTAATGCAGTGATAAAATATTGTAAACAACTTAACGGTCAGTTTACATATATATATTTATTTTGCAGATCATTTACAATTCTCTCATGTAAATCAAGTTTAAGTCGCCACATTGTTGAATCCCCTCCTCAAGCATCTCAATTTCCTTTACAAAACAGATATTAGATTACTTTCTCATATCCATCAAAAGGCAAAATATGTCACTCTAAATTAAGTTTACTTTCAAGAAAGTGAAAAAGTAGTATTGTTAGCATTAAAACATGGTCATTTTAATATCTTACATTATAGTAAAGATCTCATTCTGCTGTTGTTTATTCATTGAGCTCCAAACTCCTAATGTATATTTGTCTAAACAATCGCATGCCCTCGTTTGCTGCAGAACAGTCATAGTTGAAAGGTTTCTTGCCCTACAACCACCCCATACTGTACCGCCCCGACTCTCTCCCTATCAGCTTGTAAGTGAATACTCCAAGGGCCAGACTCCGTCTCACTTCCCAGCACACCCAGGTGCCGACATGCCCCTGGCCCCTTACTCCATTCCCTCCCTGTCAGCGGCCTCTGACGCAGACTGCAACTGTAACAGCAGTCAGCCCCGTTGGCATGGTGACCCTCACATCACCTACATGGTCACCTTGGCTCACCTAAGCACCCTGCTGGGTGTGTTTTGTGTTCATTTAATGTGTATGTGTGAGCGTATGTGTCTGGCATTTCTTCAAAACTTCCGGCGCTGTGCTACAGCTCTCCCTGCCTTCCACATTTCTTTTCTAGTAGTCTATTCATCTTCTTATTCAGTTGTCAAGATTTTTTTTTTTTAATAACTGTCAGTTCTTGTGACTTAGAAACCTTAAATTGAATGAAGACAATGCATATATATATATATAAATGAAATAGATATATAAAATACCCAAATATAAATATATATTTGAGCTTGTGTTTTATGTACATCTACTAGGAAAATGTACCATTTTTAAATGTGCGCTGCTTCTCAGTAAGGTTACATAACACTACAAAGGCCAGCCATCTGCTTCACCCGGGCCCCTGGGCTGGCCACCAGGATTAATCCATTACACTGTGTATTTATGTGCACGCACAAGGGTGTGTGTGTGTGTTTCGGGGGTGTGCACACAGGGGTGCATGTGCTTAATCTGCCTGTGTTTTCATAGCACTCAAGTGGGGAAGTTGTTAATCTCGCTAGGCCAGAGTGAGATTTAATCCCTGTAGCTACTCTCCATCTCTTTCTATCACGGGTTATCTACCCATCTATTCTGCCTTTTCCTCTAAAATGACCAGATACATTTTTTCTTTTAACATATTTTTCCATGTAAAATCTGTCATATATGTTGACTCATATTTTCACAGGGTGATCGTAATGATTATAACAATAATAACAAAAATGAATTTCATTATCTGAAAGTGCTGTTTGTATTACACTTGTTTACTCTGAGGTTACTATCGAGACTCATGAAGGTGAAACATTTAATCCATTATCGACATCTAACATTTCTTCTAAATCATATAGAGAAGAAATGTTGAGCATTTGTTGTTTGTAGCTTCACAGAGCCTCCACTGCTACCTGTTACCCTATTGGATCTTTTATGGTATAACAATAAGCAGGTTTCCATTAGAAGGGCTCCAGGGTAAAAACCTAAGAAACTGAGACTGTAACAAGACTGACTTCTTCCATGATCCTTTTAGCCTTTACGTTTCCATGTAGGACCTCGCAGGATCTGCTGACTTAGCAAACTGACTTTCCGTACCATTTGGTAGTGGCCATGCCCTGCTTTTGCTGTTTGCAACTGCCAGTAAATAAAAGAAGATGATAATGGAGGGTAAGAAAACAAAAGAAGAACACTAGAATGGAGAGATGGAAGGATTTTAAATGGTTTCTGCATTTGCATGCATGGTGATTATGGATATGAATGAGAAGAAATGACTGGTAATTGAAGGGGTCATCAAAAGAACTAGACAGTGCCGTCGTTTCATAAGCATATCCAACATCACTGGCCTCTGCACCCAGCAGATGCTGAGAATTCGCATTCCAGAGCTACAGCTTGTAATGGAGATGGATGCAATAGTCGAGGTCATGTGAAAATACTCTGGACTCTTATTGAAACCCATGGCATTAAACTAGAGGGAAGCCTGAAGATTCAAGATTCAGGAGAGTTCACACTGGATGGTGAAGTACAACGTTGAAAAAAAAAAAAACAAAAAAAAAAAACAGCAAAACCCGTCACTTTGGTAGAGATCTGGCCACCTTTGATTCTCACAGTTTTAGAGGAAACAACAGCCTGCATGCACTAATGGAATGGAGAGATAGAAGACAAAAAGGATTTAACAGCATCAATGTTACTACCATTGTGGTCATCGGCCCATCCAGATACTCTGTATTTTAGTTACCATAGTGACTATATGTTACTATGATGTCGCCCACCAATGCTGGCAAATGGGCACTAAGGAAAAATACACATACATGCAGCTGTGGACACACACACACACACATATATATCCTCACAATATATAAACAGCTGCCACTCTCAAATCCAACTCAGAAATGCAACTCAGAAAGCTCTTCCTCTTTCACTCAACCATGTTGAGAATAAATGCTAATGTTGACGTGTGTGTGCATGTGTGTGTGTGAGGTGTGCATATGTGTGCATGGGTGGGGCTATAAGAGGGTGATTGTTATTCATGCAGCAAGGGGTATGACTTCAGCACCACTCTCTTGATCATAATCAGTCGCTATGAGATGCTGACATGCTGTCTGAACTCCCCAGGTGTGCCAGCAGAGGTTCTGTGCTTCATACGTGAAGGTGTGTGTGCTCACAAGTGACTACATAAATCATTAGTAAAGTGGAATATTTGCATATTATAATGAGATTACAGCCACACGGCGATAACGTATAAACATATCCAGACACATAGACGGTGACAGTGCGACCCACCAGCCAAGCCATCTGCGTGGATTACATGTAAAATTTCTTGACAGGTAAGGAGGTCTGAGATGACAGCACTGGTGCATGGCATGCATAACACATACACACCATCACACAGACCTCCTCCCACTCCTTCCAAAACAAAAAACAAAAAACTCGAGGGTCACTGATAAAAGCCTAATATTGCCTGCAAGGGAAAATAAAGCATTAAACAACTAGACGAGTGGGCAGGCAGGTGGTTTGTGCTTACTGAACACATTTTGTTTCAGTAAATAGGTAAGGCGGTAGAATGCAGACATTTAAAATGGATTTTGTGAGATAAAAATACTAACTAGAGGGAGGAAAATGCATTTTCAGCTTTATTGATTGTGTGAAAAGAAATAGATTAGGGGTCAGAGGCAGGAGTGATCAGGGTAGAAAAAATATTTTGAAGTCAGGAAAAAATAATAATGATGGTTAGAAGAATAAAGACATATAAATCAGAGAAGGCTGGTTTGAATGGATAAATATGCTGTAGGTACAAAATTTGAGGAGGAAGTGATGGAGGGAGGGAGGTCATTGTTGTGCTCCATTTCATTAACTTCAGAGCAATAAGTGAGAATATGGTAGAGAGCAAAGATGGAGAGGGAAACAAGCTTGCTGATGATCCTATTAGGATGAAAAGGGGTAATACAGTGGATCTGGAGGAGGGGAGGAATGACTGGGTGACGCTGGAAGCCACAGGGGAAAATGCTGAGGGAGTCTGAGGACAGGAAAAAAGGAATTTAAAAGGCAGAAAAGGGTGAAAATGAGGGAGGGGGAAGGGAGAGAGGGAGAACTTGATGGAAAAAGCAAAGCATGGAGAGCAGGAAAAAGCACCTTTGTAAATGGTTGATAAGTCCCATTAAAAAGACTTCATCTCTCAGTTCAGTCTCACAGCTCTGGTGGACTGTGGATATGGATTTATCTTGTGTATTATAGCAAGCTTGGGGAATATGGGGAAGTCAAATTAAAGAAAAGCTCCTGGTGCTTTTAATATGATGGGGGATCATTTACAATATTTGATGGTATATATGCAAGCAGTAAGGCATTTCTTAAAATATATTGCATGTTCACATAAAATAATCACGGCCTAATGTAGCTTGAATAAATTAACTTAACTAACTGGCTCAACCAGTATAAATGCAGACCATTATTTTTGTCACTATAATTGGTGAAATAAGTCATCAAAATGTTTTAAAATTCAAATAATTTTGAATTAAGTAACTTGCTTTGCCTTTCCTAATGCAGATAATGTGGCGCCACTGGAGACTATTTTTAGGTTTAGGGGTGATAACATTTATCATACAAAATTATAAATGTTTCCATATTGTTAGTAATTTAAGTAGGAAAAAGCTTAAAAGCCCCTAAGGCTTTTTTTAAACTTTCCCCACAATGAATGGAACAGCTAAATAAGATAATCCATCACTAAATATTCATGCTAATATCAATATATTTCACTGGCTAAATAATGTCTGGGTTTAAAGGAAATGAGAGAGCATCTTTTAGAATACTCGTGAGTTTTCCAATTGAAGGCTCATACAACTAGCATGTCAATTAAAACAAGAGCATGCGGAACGTTTATATATGCCATTATATGAACAGTAACCAGTGGCAGTAAAATAAAATTACTCGGTGTCTCGATAGGTCACGCTGACGTAAAAACAGAAAATATAAGTTTGTTGGATGCAGTTACTATGGGAGCCACTTCAAACAGAGGGCTTAAACTACTTCTTCTCAGCAGCGTTCCGCTCATATCATCAGTGATAAGGTTACTGGCTTCCTGTAGGAGATAGCATGTTGAGGAGAAGAACCTGATGAAGGTTAAGCCCTACCAACCCCAATCTTAATCACTGTCATTAGCTCCACAGGCACCTCTACTCTGACCCCATCACCTCAGGCCCCGAGAGATTAATCAAAGAAGCATTTGGTGTGTGTATATTCATATGTAACACGTGGAGGTTGCTGTATTTTTGTTTGGCTCAACAGATAATGGCTAAACAGAGCTGATTTTCTTTTTCCATTTTCCCCAAATAGAACTTAAACTTTTTTTTCCTCCCAAATATCCACTGCAATGAACAATACTTTTCTTTTTTTTTATTCCAGTGCTTTTCATTGCATTTAATGGTAGATACTACAGGTAACAGCACAATGTAAAGATATTAACATGAAACACCTTTTTTTTTTTTTAAACCAAGCATGTAAATGCAGTATCTTCTAATATTCTAATATTCAGACACCCAGGATCCAAATTTTAGATTTTGTTGACTTTGAAGAGTCAAAAGTGATTAAAGAAAAGTTTCCACAGAACAATAGGTCTTCCTGATTTGATTCCTAATTCATGCAAAAATATGGCAGTTTTTAACACATTTGTCAAGGGACATCTGCTGTTTTACCTTTGATACTTGACATTGAAAACATTCTACTCCATGCTAGGTTGAGTCTCAGTGGAGGGCTACACAGTACCAAAGAGGATTTTGATCTCACTCAATGACAACTCAAAACATGAGCCCCTCCCAAAAAAAAAAAAAAATCACAAAAACACTCATTCTTCTGCTGTCAAAACAGAGCAGGAGCAAAACAGGGTTCATTAGTCAAAAGTACACCATTTGACTACTGAATCTGCAAACACGCGATTCCTTATTTGTTTCCCATCTGACATACAGTAATAACCATCGGTATTGGTATCAGCCAGCCAACTATATGCAATACCGTAAGTTGGCTAAATGCAAATTTATGCCAGAATGTAGGTATCACTGTATCAATGTCATTCCATGGAGAATTAAGTAATTTAAGTATGCAATGACAGATGGGCAAGCATGAAGTCTCCAAAATGCTTACAATCTTACAGGCCATAGCTGATATGCCAACAACAAATCAAACACTCATTGTTCTAAAATTAACTTAAGTCACGAGGGGGCCACCAACAACAGATTTCTTCACAAAAGGGACAAATAGACAAAGAAATATCTAAAAAAGAAAAAGAAAAAGTGGGAGCTCAGTGGGAGCAAACAATAGCAACTATTGTCTTTTATACAGCAGAGAGAACTACGACACGCCAACGCGAACAGACTACCCTCTAGTGATGATAACGTGCAGTAAAATAGCCTCAACATGTTTTTTTTGTTTTTTGAAAATAAAAAAAGTCTAACATAAAGTAATTGAAGAAACAAATTTAGGCTGTGTTTGTAAATTTTCAAACAGCTGCATTGAAGTTGCAGATGAAGTGTTATCTCTGGCTTTGAGTGGCAATCGTACGAAACGAAGGCCGTGAAACTGCCCACTCCATGCACATATGAGCCCCCTCTTCGGTGGATATAATGCATTTAAAACACATTTAAGAGACATTAAAAATACAACCTGCCAGAAGCTGTTTAAAATGAGTACCGTTTGTGCGCTCTGGCCATTAAACTGAGACAACCGCAACAAGGAGGATAGTAATCACTCTGTGCTGTCTGTGTCTGTTTGGACAGATGAATAAAGGACTCGTCTCCTCTTTTCCACCAATCATTCTCAGCCTCTCCACAACACATTAGAAGCCACCATGTGACCAAGGGTCACACTGGGCAGAGTGTCTCTATGTGAACAAGAACAGGGTCGATGTGAGGCCTGGGACTTGCTTAATGAATCACTCCGTAGTCTGGACACACATTCCCAGGCCCCAGGAGAGGGCCTTGTGAGCTCTCTGTACTCATCTCTCACCTCCAGGCCCTCATCCATGGGACTTCTCATAGGTGACATCGAAAGTGGTACAGGATAATTCAAGCCGAACAAGAGCACTTCATTAAAGTGATCTTCAAGAGGGATGAGAGCAGCACAGAGGGTCTTCTCCAAAAGTCAAACAAGATTAGGGGGATATATTAACGGTACAAGTGAAGGAATTAAGAAGATGGGAAATTGGGTGCCTTCCTCCGAGTTCAACCCTGTGATAGAGCATAGATTTGATATACAATCTGATAACTACTGTATTTGCTTGAGAGATCGAGTAAAGAGGTGTTTTGTGACTACATTTTTGTGGCCATGTGCAGATCACCCCCAACACACACCATATAGTGTTTAGAGAGGAGAAGATGTGCCTTTTAATTAAAAGGTCTGCTTGATTTAGTGCTGTGTTTAGAGACAGCCAGAGACTGGACGAGGGAGAGAGAGAAAGAGAAAGAGAGAGAGAGAGAGAGAGAGAGAGAGAGAGAGAGAGAGAGAGAGAGAGAGAGAGAGAGAGAGAGAGAGAGAGAGAGTGTAGGAATGAAATGAGAAAGGGGACGCTGAGTACAACTAACACACTCAGCCAACAATCACCTATCTCGCAGATTTAATGAGGCTGATCTAGCCCGGGCCCCTTCATCAGCTGGTACAATAAATTCTGGAATAACAAATCACTACATGGACTTAAATCACACTTATTTCTCGGCCGCTTGTAAATGTAACCCTGCATCTTTTTCTCTTGTCTTGCTGAATCTGTAAATGCAAAGACAGTGATCACAAAAGTGCTGATACACACTCGGGGAAATGAACGAATACAGATCAGGGCATGTGCAAGAAGCCAAACTCACACATGGACTCAGCTCCACCAGGTAGAGGTTTGACTATTTCATAAAGTCTCATTAAAGTGTGAATATAAGGAGGTTGAAGTTTAATGACACCAGTGAAGACGGAGTAATGAATTCTGGTCTCGCGCAAAGCTAATCAGACCAAGCCATGCAGACAGTTGCGAGTTTTAGGGCATACGAATAAGAGCAAATAAGACCAAACGCTTCCCATTCACGTCTCAGAACTAAGAAATCCAACTTAGCATGTCTAAGGGTTTGAAGGCTTCTTTCTTAATATCTTATGGCTAAAAACTTGTCACATGAGGTATCCTCAAAGTTTCTCCATTAGGAAAAACAGAATAACAAGATGCTCTTATTAAAATAGAAATTGAACTGCCATCAAACATGTTAGTTTGAATGCAGATCAAAATAAAACCAATACGTCATGGTACCACTCACAATATGATTTGGCTGTCATGCTATGAAGCAGCTTGTCTGTGATTAACCTGATGGATGGAAATAAATGCCATGGGTGACTTACAAGGCATGCAACTAGAGTAAATTGGAAAAAGAAGACAGTGTTGTAGGTAACTTTTCTCCATGCCCCTGTTGAAATTTTTTTCTATCTGAGGTTTCCCTAATTATAGTACTGGAAACGATGTTGAATCAAAAAGGAAAGACTGGGCTGCAGAGGATGTCAGAATCTGAGGACTGAGGGCCAGGAAAATGGGAATAAACATGCCTCAAATGAAAAGAACATCTGAAAAGGTGGAACCCCTGGATTCATAAGGTCAACCTCCTGGTATTAAAACCAGTGACCAACATTTTGTGGTATTCTTGCAATCCTGATGCCTCAAAACTAAAGCAACTGCTCAAGCAGAGGTGCAAGTTGCTAGGTTCGGTTACTGTCTATGAGAATAGCGAAATAAATGAAACATACATGCATGTGCAGAAAACTAAGCACCACCACTTTTGCAAAAATGCCAGATATTTGTTATATCTTGAAAATGTGGTGTTTTGTTTGGATCACATCGTCACAAACCATATACCCATGGGCTCTGAGCAGCTTGGCTCTTTCCTTTGTCTTGTATTTATTATTATTATTATTTTACACCCAACACTTGGCACATGCGATAAAACTTCCCTCTTATTTTTTTATTTTATTTTTTTTACACCATTCTTCAACCAAACTTGGCATATTCTGTAAACCCCTGGTGGAATTTTACTGTGCATCAATGAGTTATTGTCCAACTTGTTCCATGTTTGCACCCTGTATGATGCAGTCTTAAAAGAAATTTCTCATTCTGCAATGCCTCATTGCTGCTTTATGCTGACAAACATGCTGAATGCCGATGGCACTACAGACTCTTGGCATATGTTGTAAGGCTTAAAAAAAAAACTTAATGATGGATGATAAAATGTGAGAGGCACATTAAAATTATACAAACCCTTCTATCATTGCCCAATTACTATTACCATCTTCCCTTGTGCGTTATCATATAAAATATGATGATACGTTCTGCTCAAATCAGTCTTTAGAAAGCAATTACCAGCCCATAAAGCCAACACAGGGTATGCTTTTCCCATTAGATGTGATAGGGTGACCTCTGTTTACATCTAATTAGTCCATTGACAAACAGGCAAAAAATTAAAAATTAATTATGAGTCAGATTTGCTTGTTTTAATGCTGCCCCAAAAAAGTCAACTACAAAAGGTTATCTCACAAAAATAACTAATTTGCCCCATGTGAAAGTGTATTTTCCCCCCAACCCACACTTGCCACTATATTTGTGTGTGCCTGGTGACATTTATGTGAATATTGTGTGTGCCTGCACATTGGCAAGAATATACTGCAACGGGAGTATATGTAAAGATTTAATTGAATTCCTTCTGCCACGAAGGCGACCCACAGCACTCTGGCTTATCCGGCCCTGAATTGCTGCCAGTGAGATCTAATCATGCTGCATGAAATGAGCTCTACCTGAGCAGAATAGCAGTAAGAGGTCTGCAGGCTGCAGGGGAATACCTCCATTAGGCACAAAGCGAGGAAACAAGGGAGTTTGAGAGAAGGGGTCAAGAAGGAAGGCGGTAGAAAGTCACGAAGAAAAAGGGTGGAATGGATATAGAAATAGAAAAGGACAGTTCAGCTTCAATATCCAGTTTATTTGCAACATGAGTGATATGAAACAAAGATTATCGGCTTTCTCTCCATAAAACTGTTTTTGTTTTTTGTTGTTTTCTTTTTCTTTTTTTTTATCTAAACCTCCAGTTATCAGTTTAGCAAGAAAGGAAGTTAATTTCATCAGCTTAATAAGTAATTAACCTATAACAATGCCATTACTTGTTTGCTTGAGCAATCTATAAATGCTCCAGCTTAAACGTTTCTCAGAGTAGCACAATGGAAGTATGTCCTAGGTGGACAAAGTAAGCAGGCCAGGACAAAAAAGAATGTTTAATGAAGAAGCGACCACTGTATGTCTAAAGGAGACTGGTAGGGGAAGCATCACAAGATGATAAAAGTCATAATATCACACCAACACGAGTCATAAAAACACAGACTTGAATGTATGAGGAGAGAAAGGGGTACTGTCGTCCACATTCTTGCAATCATCATATAAATTATGATGCATCGAAACAACAGTAACCGTAGACGGCAGAGCTGACCAACCAATATGACAACATGCACAGAAAACATCACGACTGCTATGTCAAATTCCAAAGTTCGTGTCTGTGTTGTCGAGGCGACTGACTCATCCCTAAGGGAGAGGAGTAAGAAGGTAAGGTTTAAATGTACAATATGTGCAAGTCACAGTGCTTCAATGCACAGAATAACAGTAGGGAGAGGGGGAGAAAAAGAAAACTTTAAAGTGCCTCCACTGACAGGTGATGGAGGATAGGACTGACTAGCTTCCAAATGTCCTGCAGGCATGGGGAAGTGTGTGTATGTGAATGTGAGTCCTCAGGCTCTCAGAGCAGGCCAGAGCAAATCCTAACTGCTAAGGCTGGATTTCCACCAGTGGTGAAAGATAGGAGCTTCACAGCAATAATTTCTTGAGAAATTAAAATACAAAAGAATAGTAATGCTGAATCCCACAGCTTTGTCTGTCTGTGTGCCTAAGTTTGTGCCTCATGTGGGACTGTGCACCAATGTGATTGTGTATGCTGGATTTGAATGATAATAGAGGCAATGACCCTGAGAGACACTTTACTGCTGTGACTCTTTTTCTAAGAAACTCTCCCGCTCATGCTCATGTTCTCCCGTGTCCCATGAGCTCTCAGAAGCTGCAGCTAGATATCTGTGGCAAGCCCATGAACCAGGAACACGCAGCGCACACTTTAACACCACTACTGATACATGTGAACACACACAGAGCTATGCAGCAGCAGCCACCTCAGGAATAAACAGCTTTTAGCGATGAAAAAGAGGAACCCAACCATCTGGGATGAAAGGATGAACCCTATTTTGTTCTGCTTAATCGCTCCATCAACTGTTCTATTATTTAGAAATGTGTACAAAAAAAAGGAAAACACTGGTTAAAGATAGCAACTCAGAAAAAAAAAAGAAAAACAAGTAAAAGGAGGTCAGTATCAAAAGAGGACGAAAGAAAAAGCTCAGACTGATTCTCTGTTGTAGGAGGCAAAAAGGCCATTTCACTAATGGAATATTCCTTCTTTCTAAGGCATTTACTACTGTCTCTGAACTCACAATAGTAAGAAACTGGATTCAGTGGCTCCAATTCTAAGGTGATTGTGGCAATAATAAAAGTCAATAAAAGTAATCATTTTCCACTGAAATATAAATACAAGTAGTTCTTCTATTCCTCTGTTAAAGATGTTACATCACAGCAAAACAAGGAAGTTAAACGTTGGTTGGAGGACTGTTGTCAGTTCAAAATATAGCTAAATCCAAACATTAGATTTTGCAGGCTGCATTAAAAGATTTATGCTGACGCACTTTACAAGCCCCAGCACTACAAGGCCAGGGATTTTTGAGGAAAGTAGCACAGGCTGAAACTATAATTCAGGGCAAAAGAGGGAAAAACACAAAGAATCATTGTGGATTAACTACATCAATATGTCATCTTCAGTTTTTATCCTAACGCACACTCATGACAGAGGATGTGACCTGGTCTGGCAGCACACTCAAAGCACTTACCTATTCTGTGATCGAGTGGCACCACAAGGGGAAACAGTTTGTTTTGGCCACAGCGCTACATCAACACCTGCAATCTACTGTAGTTTGTTTGTTTGTTTGTTTTGCTGCACGCTGGCAACTACACTCCCTGTTATCAGAACAGCAAAACTAACCTGCCTGTTCTTCTGTCCATGAAAAATAGACTCCTTGATCTTCCAAGCTGAGATAAAAGTGAGTGGAGCTGGCTGGTCCAGTGATAATTCTCTTTAGTCTGGCCAACTGTTAGAAGCCGGTGTCACAGAGGCAAGCAGCCAGTTCAGGTTGCTGGTTTGTGACCAGTCATGCTCATCTAACCTAATCTCATTGACAACCGTCAGCTTGGTTTCATATGCCAAAGCACGTCTCAGGATTTTCAGGCATGGGCGATGTTGAGGATCACAGGCCCAAAGAGCTGACAACGCAGCACATGGCTTCGAAAACTCTGAACGCATCACAGTTACCCTGCCCCTGCCATCTGATATGAGCCTCACACAGTAAATGAGCAGAAAAATTTCATTCATGTATGTTTTCCAGGAAAACAGTCCAACGGGAGCTGCTGTCTGCAGGCCTGCCAAATGAAAGGCACTGGTTCATGCAGTTTGAAAGTTGTTGATTAAGTATATTCATTATGGAAATGCAATAATACAGTACTAGCCAAAAGTTGTCCAAATTACTGTCTCACTGGCGAAGCTTGCCAGGTTAAATGGATTTTCAACTGACTGAAGTAAAAAACTTTGTTGGATAGTTTGTGAATGTAATACACACACACAAAAATTCATGTGGCATAACCCAGATCAATGTATCCCTTAGAACTGTTTAAAATATTGCAATAAGACTCTTTTTTTCTCAAATTCCTATCCTCATTAACTATGGTTGTGACACACATTGGAGTGTGAATTGCATTAATGCGATGCAGTAGTCAGAAAACTGCACAAAAGTCAAGGTCACAGACCCACTTGTGTATTTGTTAAAGGATAAGGTAGAGCAGGACAGTCACCACTGGGGTGGTGGGGATGTGAGCACAGAGTTCCCCACCCCCCTGATGTGAGGACAGCCTG
Source organism: Arrhamphus sclerolepis (assembly GCA_037176975.1). Lineage (NCBI taxonomy): Eukaryota > Metazoa > Chordata > Actinopteri > Beloniformes > Hemiramphidae > Arrhamphus > Arrhamphus sclerolepis. The sequence goes on along the minus strand of JBAMYA010056576.1, from coordinate 38,026 downwards.
CCAAGGCTCGCTGAGCTGACGGCAGCTAAAGCCGAGGCTCCCCACATGTGCTAATCTCCCAGATTTAAATGGGAACACAGCACAGAGCACAGAGCAGGGCAAGCCGGTCTGATCCATGACCGTATGTCTGAGCACACGCGCAAGCACACGGCCTGCTCAGGCATGTGTTCACTTACCGCGTACATGTGAAACCGCATTCTTACACATTCATTCTCACGCTTAATTTTCAGAGACACAAAGATGCGTTGTAGAGCAACGCAAATGCTCCCAGTTAGACGACGACAAAGCTGCGGACACAGAAAAGCAACAGAGGACTTTTCAGGCTGACTGTTGCATTCAGTGAACAGCCACTTTAAAAACGGAGGTCAAATTAGAGAAACAGATACAGAGGCGGCCCGATTTAACATTAGAAGGGTTAGAGAGTACTTTCTTTCTCTTCTTATGAGGGAAGACTGGGAAGCAGCAAGAAGCAGGGAAACCATGACAACCAGACAACCAACCTTGGCAACCAACCCAATATTCTCACAGTCAGAGCCAGACAGGCAGCTAAGCATGGGTTAATCTCAACTGGGTGAGGAGAGAGAGGGTGATTAAGCCTACTGCTGTGTACACAAATATTTCATACACGACACTGTGTGTTTTAAATCCCCCAAGTTTAAATGCCCCAGGAGCAAAAGACGTGACAGCTAATGTTACAAGCGTAATGGCCGACTAGTGGGGACGAGCTAGAGGGAGTTTAAGGATAAAAATATTACTTTTTTAATTTTTTTTTCAATGAAGCAACAGCTAAATCATATAGAGAAATGTAACCACCATAAAAAAGGGGACATTCCATGTTTCTGCTTATATTTCTTCCACTTTGCTTTTAAAAAATGGAGTGTGAAAATCTAAGTAGCATAAAACAAAAAATGCATTACAGGAAACACAGAAAGCTGAGCTGAATCATGAACCTGGGTGATGGAGTGCAAAATAGACCAAGTGAAGTGTGTGTGCAGTGTGTGTTTGAGTACGACTGGAGGAAAATGAACCATAGCACCATGTCGTCCTAACCTCATTCTCCATGCCATGTACCGCGGCAGAGAAAAAGTGACAGTGGATGCACAGAGTTAGGCTGAGAATAAAATAGGAAGTGATGGGGCCTGTCCGAAAAAAAAAAGAAAAAAAAGAAAAAATACACACAAAAATAAGCATGCTCATTCATGACCACCCATAGAGACTATTCCAGCACTCCTTCAATGATTCACTGATTCACTGACCTCCCATCTAAAGATTGAGCCCTTTCTCCTCTGGAGGTCAGTAATAGAGAAATGAAAATCAGGGGGAGGGGAGAGTAATGAAGAGATTGATCAATACTTTCCCTTAATTAATAACCTCCATTTCAATCAGAACGCTGAGAGCCAATTCGCGCTCTTTCAGTTCAACTGTTTTTTTTCTTATTCTATCTACTCCTCTGCCTCCATTCCTTCACTCCGTCTTGCTCCTCCCCCCCAGTTCTCCACCTCTTTCCTCATCATTAATCTCTGAAAATCGTTGGCTACATACATTCCTTCCAATCGATGCAATTCCACCAAGGTCTTGTCTGATTTACCACATGGCTGAATCCCTGTATGATTCTTGACTGGCCAGGGGAAAAAGGGACAGAGAGGGAGAGAGACGAAGCAAGGAAGATGAGAAGAGATGTGCATTAAACGACAGAGACCATCATCATTATATAACCTCAGCCAAAGTCTCAGGCAGTGAAAATACGACAGACCAAGTCCTGGTTTGATTTAGTCATGGCACAGTGTGTGCACCGTCGGCCATATCTAGAAAGTGCTCAAACCTCGATGGCACAAACTTTACACACAGTGAGGCAGTCATAAAAGTTCCAAATAAAAATTAGGGGCATCAGGCACCATCTTTGACTATTTAGGATGCATCTCAGGACTGAGGAAGCGAGGCTTTGGCTTTAGCCAGAGAGTGAAACAGCTGAATGCAGGCTTGACTTCCGTCTCTCCAGCTCTGTTTCAGCCTGCTAACACAAGGAGCAGCACAGCTCAGCCTTTGGGTCAGGGCTCCTCTGACCTGAATCTTTGAACAGGTCCATTGGCGTATCGTGAATGCCGCTTATTCATTCATTCTTCCCATGCAATTTTAGGGCAAAGCAACTTTCTGTCTGGCTAATCTTGTGAACACAGGGGAGACGTCCACCTGCGTTTGAGCTCAGCGCAGGTTTTAAGATTTATCTTAAATGGCAAAGAGGGCGACAGGTCAATGAGAGCATAAGCAGCTGCACTTCTCACTGATAGTGCGCATCCATACGCCCCCAAAGGCATTAAGTTTCTGCCGATTTCCCAAGTAGCTTTTCATTGGCAGCATCGACTGAACGTATCCCTCTCACATGTCATCATCAGGAATATCATGTGCAGTGAAACAGCATGGATCGCCTTCACCTGACAGGAAATCTTTGGGAGTGGCCATCGATCTGAATCAACCATGCCCATTTTACCAGCTATCAATCAACGTCAAATTAACAGTTTAGCATAGCTATGCAATGCACCAGACATCGTAAACCCTGAATTCAATGTATGCACCTGTCAACATGTGTAAACAAACAAAAAGAAAGACAAATGAGAGAGAAAAAGGAGAACAGGACACATCATCCACAGTCAGCAAGAATGTTCCTGCAGGATAAATTATTTCACTCTCTAAATTTCAAAGAGTGAGGCCATCTGCACACCAACAACCCTTACTCTGTCCATATGCAACTCTAAAAAAAGAGGGAGAAAAAAAAAAGTTAAATCAAAAAGTTTTATGGTAGATTCAATATGCAAGTTCCAGATAATGGGCCCCTATTCAACTCATAATCAGCCGTCAGGAGCAACGTAAAGAGAGGTAATCGAGTGTTTTTTTAATGCATTAGGAAACAAGGCTGTAATTCAGCCAGTCTTACAACAGTACACAGAAGAAGAAAAACATCCACCATATTTTCATTTGTCAAATGAAGCTTCAAGAGTGTGTAAAACAAGGAGGAAGTTATCACAAATCTCACTGTGAGTGAGACATTCAAGCTGCACATTTTAATATCCATTTCAACTGTTGCTTTGCTTTTATGACAGATTTGAGACACACGGGGCTAACAAAGGAAGAAAAGAATGAAGAAGAAGAAAACATACAGATGGTGACTGAGTTCCTTTCACTGTTTGAGAGCTTTGATTCTTCTTTTTTTTTTCAAAAAAAAAAAAGGTAGGGCACACACTAACACAAACACACACACAATACATGGTGGAGGATCTACACAAAACCATCTGGTACACACAATGCCTTGGTCAGGTTCTGCCACTCACTTCACTTGGAAATGGCCTAATACTATTGCAGCTTTAGCACCAATCAGGAGCCAGCCATGCAGACACTCCATATCTATAAACCACTTCAAGCCCCAATGCACACCTGACAAAGGAGACATACAAGCAGTCTCAAAAAACTGAAGAGAAATTGTACAAAGACACTTGATCCCTTCTAACAAGCATCATTTGTGAAAGGATGCGTAACACTATTTACGTACGGTTCGGTGTTGTAGTAAAAGTGTGTGCCATACGTAGTCTGTTGTATGCAAGTGCAAATATGCAGTGACTGGAAGTTACTAAGCTGCTAAGCTCAAACGGGACTGCATGTGGTACCTTTGGGCCACGTGAATGTGTGAGTAAGAGCTGTTGGGGATTAAATCGGGAGGCCAAATCAGAACCACTGTGATAGACTTGTGTGTGTATGTGTGTGTCAGAACAAGGCCTAATCACTTAATGAACACTAAACAGTACAACTCTTTCTGAGCTGGACAGCCAGATCAAGTAGCGGTCTTTCGCTTTCTCCTCTCTAATAATACAAGCCAACTGCAGCCTGGGAAACCTCAAAGGGGATTTAACATACTAGCCAATCCCCAATGCCGGTCATGATCGAGCCCGGCGCATTGGGCACTCTCAGTTGCCAGGCCAACCCTCTTCATGGGAGCCTGGGAAGAAGATCTGACGTATTCACAAATGGTTAACAAGCAAATGGGATATTACACACTGTCATTACTCCGAATAGGTTTGGCATGGACAACCAACACGTTTGCCAGTGACCAAATGATTTTTCCCCTTTCTTTTTAACGAAAACACACACATGCAGCATGCATTCATGCTGCATGTGTGTGTTCTATGTGAACACATGCTGAGTTCTGTGACACCCAAGACAAAAGCCTTTAAAACTGTATATTTTAATCTAGATTTGGATAGCAGGATCTCTTCTAAATTGAAGATGAAAAAAAAATGTCTTACAAGTGAAATCCAAAAGGTGTTTGATATAAGTTATGTCCCAGATTCACCTGCAACTTACATTCATTCATTGTTCTGAGTTGGACAAATGAAGCAAAGAAGAAAAATGCATCAAAGTTCACTCCACAACTCACGTAAGTAAAAACCGAGCCAGAGATGATCTCAACAGCACCACATAATTAAACGTCTGTACCAAGCAGACCATACCAGCTCTTTACTACCACAAACACCCATTAGAGACTGCAGAGACCTATCTGGAAAAAAAATAAAAAAGGCTAAGTGTGGCTTTGAGTAAAAGCTCCTCCGTTAAAACAAATCATCAAATAAGAGTAGCAGGAGAAAAGGAAGGTGCTTTTAATCTTGCATTTATACAATAAAAACAAGCCATGGACATTAACTTTGGTTATTAGAACACAGTGAAATAACAATACAATCTAATACCCATTTATCTTGCCTCGTAAGGAAAACTACAGTGGCTGTGGATTCAGAATGTATGTGCTGGGAAACATACACGCTGAAAAACGTGTAGTACGTAGACAAGCGCAGTGGATGAACGGGGAGCACTGGCCACCGGGAATCAAATGACCAGGAGAGCATTTTAAGAAACCATACTGTTTAAGAGCGCACACAAACATTTACACACATGGTTACTCAGCATGACCAGCTGGACTGGGTAGGGAAGTAACGCCTATTGTAGCCATTTTAGACAACAGATGGGAGGAAAATCTATCCACAGATAGGAGCTGAGGAGAGGAAAAGCCTCTGACTCTCTCTTTTTAAGGGTTGGTGAGCTTAGAGAGCATGCTGCATCAATCCTGCTGTTTCTGCCTACACACAGGGCTGTGCCTGCTTCTTCCTTCATATCTCTCAGCTGCATGTAGTGGACCACAGAGGCTTCTCACTGTCCAGCCACCAGTGCTGGCAAGAAGGTTGTACACACACACACACACACACACACATATATATATATATATATATATATATATATACATAAATATATACACACATATATATACATACATACATACATACATATATAAATCAAGAACAGTGTGGTGTATTGCTAAATATCAACCCCTTATCTAATCTATTGTACAGTAGGCTACATGTGCCATGCAACTTCAGAAACTGCACTGTCATTGCTGTCTGGGCTGAGAAAAAGCATGTGCTCCTCATTCAGGAAGCCTAGTTACATCCCCAAGGGTATATGAATATAGATTAGCGTGGCTGTTATTTCCCAGCTCTGTGAGCAGCTCATGGAGTGTAAAGGTGGGCTGTTCTACACATCGGAGGAAACCCACGTATTGCAGTCGCATCCTGCAGGAGAAACGCCTGCCTCTCTCCTTTGCGTGCCTGCGGACTAAGAATAGATCAATGTATCAGGCAAATCGGGATTAACGTCGTTGTGCTCCAATCACAGAACACACAAATGCGTGCACGCACACACACACACACAAACAGTGTGAGACAGCTCCGAACACACAGAGAAACACAGAAAAAGTTCATTTCCATTGCCTATCATCACTCTGTCGTCATTTCTGCTGTTGGACGGTTTCCACGCTGCTCCTCACCATCATCATCAATACACGCACTAAAACGCCAACGCACAGACAGCAAAACCCGTGTAAAAGCAAGATCCCATAAATTCCTCCTCGTCCCAGTGTGAGAGCATTGATCATGTCAAACACCCTCTCTCCAACTCCCACCCTCAGATATACCCCCCAAGGCTTGGCAGGTGTTTGCAACTAAGCAGTTAGTTATTCATCACCTGCAGACATCCAGCACTCCAGATTTCAACTCGCGCTCCAATGAAACAAATAGAGTGATTAAAGGAGATGTGGAGAGCAAGCTGTCCCAACTAACCTGTCTGTCCTTTCCCAAGCGTCTTCTCCAAGCGGTAAGGTCCCACGTAATTGGCGTGCTGGGCACCGCTGTTGTCTTTACCGGACGATGACATGTCGAAGCTGCGTGAATATTAGACACTTTATAATAACGCGCACGCAGATAAAACACTCCTCGCTGGAGCTCCAAGCCGCCGTCGTCTCTCCGTTAACTCCACAGCTTCCTCGCGCTTTTCTGGCTCTTTTCCCTACCTCACTCGTTGTTTGAGGAGGTGAGGCTGTCTGTCTCTCTCCTCTTCTTTCCTTTAGCCGCAGACGAGTCGCGAGTGCTTTGAATATGATTGTAGGTGAAAGCTGCGCTGCCGCTGTGCGTCTGTGGGAGGTGCTGCCGAGGCGTCAGGAGTGATTGACAGCGGCTCCAACCAACCGTGGAGCGGAACGCCTGATGATGCCGCCCCGTTCCTTGTTGCTGGAGCAATTTAGGCTTCTTCTGTTTTTTTTTTTCTTTCTGAAGAGTTGCACCTTGTAATAAATAGTTTGTACTTCCACGACCACTTTTAGAAGTTGTCCTGGATTTTGAGACTGCATATGTGAAAGACCAATATACTGCAAAAGATCTTAAGATAAGTCAAGATCAAACTTTATTGATCTCACAGCGGGGAAATTCACTTGTTAGAGCAGCTAAGAAAACGATATAAAGTGAAAAAATGTAACTATTAAGTCGACAAAACAAACAGTTAATTTTGCAATAAAAAAATAGAAAAAGATTTTTTTTTAAAAAATACATGCTACATACTCAATAACAAGATTTGGAGGTGTGTGGGGGGTTATATTTGTGATGAGCTATTGCACGGACCCTTCTGTGAAGCGGAAAAAGAAAGAATGAAAAGACTAGAGTACAACTGAACTGTAGATTTGTACAGTCTAACAGTGGAGTAACTGCAGACTGGTACAGTGTATCTTCTCTCTTTCTCTTTCCCCCTTTCTCACCTTCTCCTTTTTTCAGGTACCACCATTGTGATGCTGTGCCCCCCCTCCTCCCAAGCCTTCCATCTTCCATCTTCCATCTTCTTACCATTCCAGCGTTTACCCATAGGCCTCCCTATCATATAATTTTGTACCCCATGTATGTATTGTTTTTGTGCCTCGTCTCCCCCAATGAGCTGGGTCCTGCTAAAGGTTTCTTCCTCAAAGGGAGTTGTTTTTTGTTTTTTTTTTCTTGCCTCTGTTAAGCTTTGCCATGTGCTCAGGGCTTCATGCTCTGGGTTTCTGTGAAGTGTCTCGAGGCAACTTGTGTTGTAATAGACACTATATAAATAACACTGAATTGAGTCTTCAGCAGCCATATTTTAAAAGAAAGAGAAATACACTAGTGTTGGCATAGATGTAATAAAAATAAAATGGCAACACATTTTTAATAAATATAAAAAGGGAAGTTACAAAATAATTTATATTCTTCACCGTTTTTGACTGTAATATATTTGTCACCAAAAAATGCAAAGTGCATATGAACAAAGTAAAGCAGTTACTGATTATTGACTTTAAAAAAAGAAAAAGGTTCTCTGAATATGGCAATAATGTTATTGTGATTCATAACCATGTTGTTGCAATATAATACATTACTGCCATAGCAACCTGATTTGACATAGTTGGATAGGAGTGCAGTGTTGTAGTCGAGTCACCAAACTGAGAGTCTGAGTCCAGTCTCGAGTCTTCAGTGAGTCCGAGTCAAGTCCAACTCATTAACAAAAGATCAAAGTCGAGTCCAAGTCAAGTCCGATCCAAATAACACAGCTCAGTTTTTTAGGCACATTCACACAGTTTTTAAAGTGCTCAAGTCCGAGTCAGATCACAAGTCCTTTATGCTCAGGTCGGACTCAAGTTGGAGTCCAGGACTTCAGTAATACAAGACTGCGGGAATGTAATAAGAATCTCTGATTTTGTGGCAGCCCTATTTCACTGTAAAGTTCATTCAATCTATTTACTTACTTATTTATTTCTGTAGAAACTGTTGATACACAGGTATAATAAAAACTTTGATCTTCCAAACTAGCTGCCATGCTATGGCAAGTCGCAATATGACACTAATTTGATGTAACATAAACAAAAAGCTGTTCATTGATATAACGTATGTAACTTCCATGTGAGATAAGACTATTAAGTTCATAAAACTGGATTCTTCTAAGTCCCCCTCTATGGTCTATCTTCTCAAACTGAAATAAGAAACAAAATAATAATAATATTAAAAAAAAATGAAAAGAGTAAATGACATGCAGTAAACCTGGGTTGTTGTTTGTTTGTTTGTGTTTCTTAAGTAATGCAGGTGTGGAGTTGCTGGGCAGTTTTGCCCTATTATCTAGCCTTGGGGAACATCGGGACTTAGCTAAAGTGCATTGAGAAAACTAGAACACAATTACTCCAAACAACACGGAAAGTATTACAGCATTCATGAATATTTATACAAGCTCTATTTACTGAGGTGCTATTAATGCAGCTAAAAACCACAGAGCATGATAGCCTCTCATCCCTCCTTTCTTTTCCTTTTCTTTTCTTCTTTTTGTCTTCTGTGTCCTTTCTCAGCACCGTCCTCCCTCACATGCCCACAAACACACTGCCACAGGGTGACTGCAAGCGTGTGCAGCAGCAAGAGGGGAGAGCGTTGGCCCTTCGATTCATTTCACACCCCACTGGTCTGAGACCTGTGACTGTGGCTCCGGCCTCTGTCTGTTCCTCACACCCTCAGAGAGTACAGGTGTCAGGGGACGCATGCAAGAGTAACACACACACACACACGCATACTTATGCACACACAACTGAACACTACGTGACCTCTAAATATTCTTTAACAAAACAAGGTTGAGGAAGCTGATGAAATATTAAGGAGGAGGAATTGCATCAACAACAAACTGCAGGGTACTTCAAAGACGATATTCCACTAGAATCAGAGATTTTTGGCCTTTTCTTTCCTCAAGAAAACATACACTGTCAAATTATGTTCATTACATTTCAGTTCTTGATGAAGAGCATCTTTCCTAAAAACATTTCTAAAACATATCAACTGCATGCTTGGGATGATTCTTTAAACGACGGCTGCAAACCAAATGAGGAAATAAAATTCTGTTTTTGTTATGAATTATGCAGATATTTTGAGAAATGTTCAAATCCAGCAAAGCCTCTTCTCCTCACCCTGAGTTTACAAACTGTACACACTCCAGTTTAGTTCCTTTGAGGTGTATGTGGAGGATGCGCACTGTATCCCCAATGACCTTCATCACACTGGGAGCGGCGTTTATCCAAAGAGGTGTGACCCCAAGTGTAACCCATGCCCACTTGGCGCCAGGTGGATGGCATGCGTGATGTCAAAGCCAGGTGCCAGGTGGGAACCATCTCAATAATGCATCAAGCTCAGCACCGACTCTGGCAGGCACAGCACTTTGAAGTGCTCCAGAAACATCTGTAGCCTCAGTTTTTAATCACCTTGCCTGCACCCCCTTGCCTCCTATCAGCCCATGTCCCCTCTCTCACAGCCTACATTCCTCCCTCCCTCTGTCCCACAAGATAACTGAAGGAACGGCTTTTTAGCCCATGTTTGGGCTCGTCTTTAGGCGTTTGTTTGGGCTCATCTTTTGGCGTTTGTGAATGTGTGGCCATGTTTATATTTACACGTGTGAGCCCATTGGGCCATCAAGCTACAAAATTCAGTCTTAACAGGAATCAGAAAAGTGAGAAAGAGTCTTTCGTCTTTGAGATGCTTGGGGAGTAGTCAGCCAGGCAAGGGGCTGTATTAGATAAATCTAAGTTTACCTTTAACCAAACAGCTTACAGCAACAGTAGCAGCTCCCAACGGTCTAAAGTAGGATTTCTCTGTCATGGAAAATATGGAGGAAAAAGAGCATGTAGTTCAAAATATTTTCACAGAAATTATGTTGATTTTATTCTATTGTCGAGAAGGACAGAGAGATGTGATAGAGGATGTGTCAAAAAAAAAAAATCTAAAGGAGGCAGAGACATGGCGAGTGAAGTGGACACCAAAAAGTGGAACATATTTGATATGTGGCAAGAGTCCAATAACCTCTGGACTTGAGAAGGTGCTCAGGCAGCATAATCACCTCGCCTTACTCCCATGTGATGAGAAGCGTCATAGCCGAGCGTGACCACTTCAGCAGGGGAACGGAAATGTGTTCACTTAGACCAAATGTGCACACACAATATCCCGCTTGTAGCATTACAGTGTTTCCAAGCCGGAGCAATTGCTACATGCACAAACAGTGCATGTGAATTTGTAGCCCTTCAGGGTTTTACAAACCGGTTATTGTCAGCTAGCTGCTCACTGGAAGCTGCAGGCCAGATTGGGCCGCATGGTGTGCTTGAGTAATTGGCTTGTCATCGATATACAGAGGAGACTATTAGTGTCCATCTGCAAACATTTACAAAACTGGAGAGAAGATGAATAAATAAAAAGGCAGGAAAGACAATGAACTACACAAAGAAAAAAGAGTCACCTGTTGGCTTCTGAGCTTACAAATGAAAGTAATGACGTGAGAAAATACAGAAAAGGTGTGGAAAAAAAAGGTAATGACAGAAAATGATCCGCACAAATGTAATCTGTTCTTATCTTTGTCATTGAGGCTACTGCAGTGATACAACTTCCCCACCCATGGAAAACAAAAACAACTAGGGAAGGCCACAAAGCAAGCATCAGGAATAGACAATAATCCAGATTCTTATCTTCAGTGTCTCTCATAAATCTCTGCCTGGGGTCATGGTGTATATTGAGGCTCTCATTTCAAATTCTCACGTGCAGGTTTGTGTGTGAGTGTGTGCAGAGTCTTGTCAACTGAATTTCATATAGAATAAGGGGTGAATGTAAAGGGTAACCAAGTCTGCATAGCTTTAAAGAAAAAACAGCTACACCTCTGGCTAGTATGTTTATATAGCATGATGGCCAGCTGCTGTCCACTTCAAATGTCACTGCAGTTTGTTGGTAGTACACTGACATGCCCGTGAGTGATGCTGCTGAGGGAATACTCACCACAGGGAATAAGCTCCTCGTTCTCTCTTACACACATTCATGTACACACATACACACACAGCTCGGGTCACACCTCTGCAGGTACACTGCCCCCTGCTGGTTATTAAAATGAAAGCTCTTTCACCTCTAAAGCATCCGACAGGGAGCTTCATAATGCACGAATGTCAGATTTAGAGACACTGATTGCTCTCTTATCCTTACGACTGTACACAGACAGGATATTAGCATGGTAACAGGCAATTTGTCTTGGATTGTCTTGCATCCCACAAGTCATCATTTTCCACAAGACATTATGAAATCCCAACCACAGCGGTTTGACCCAGTTTGCTCCTGTTTTCTTTTCTCTCTTTTTTTGTTTTTTTGTTTTTTTTTCCAGTGTGTGTTGTAGCTTCTAAGCATTGAACAGTTCTCTTAACAGTGAAATGTGCTCAAAAAAACAGGTGGATTTTTATCTTATTGTGAATCTTTAGACGTAAATTGTATCCTACAGTGCTTTACGCAGAAGAGCATCAATTGAGCAAGCTCTAAAAAGATTGTTATTTAGTGCAGTTAAATATCAGCTTACTACAAAAAGAAAATGCACAGTGCTGTATTCATTGTGGTTAGCTTTGAAAGAATAGGGGTAAATGCATTAATTGTTCCACATACACAAATGCATCCATCCAGATATATCTGCATTTATAATCACTCACAAACAATCACACACAAACACACATCTCCTCTTTAATCATAGTCTTTTTGCAATTACGAAGAACGTAATTGCAGTATAAGAAGCAAACTGTTGGTAATCATGTAGAGGGGTTGGCTGTGGCATTGCATAATTAGGTTTGCTGCCTGTGCCTCACTAATCAAGGGAACATTTAATGGAAGTGTGGTGTGAAGGACTAAAACAACTACATTTAGCTGTGATGAATTCAGCGAACATTCATTCAGCATGCACAGCCCCTGTTCTTCCTCTGGATCATTATCAGTTTGAAGTCAGAGGCATTAAGCTCACACAGACAACAAGAATTCAACATTGTCTTCTTGTGGGATTACTTTAAGCTTTATTAACAATTATCAGCTGTGAAAGTTGCTGAGAAATACAATTTCCAACACAAGAAGAGCAGTTATCCCCAGGTGCTCCCTGTTTTCTCAATGCTTAGTTTTCCACACATATGCTGAGGCTGTTTGAGCATCTTCGTGAACCACAGAAACTAGTGTAAAGCGGCTATAGCTTTCTGACCAGACAAACAAATACAAACCTTTCAAAAGAACTTCAATTACCAGTGACCATTAAGAATAGTTGCTTGTGGGCCTGGCTACATAGATGACCTTTCACTACTGTACACTTTCTGATTACCCTTGAAAATGACTCTCTCTCTCTCACACTCACACACACACACACACCTCACACTCACACACACACACACACACACACACTACTAAAACAAGCTTGCGTCTCTAGCCAATTTGGATTCTGCTCCTGGCAATGTCGCTCCACCCTTTCAGAACCTGGTCACACAACATGTGGAAACGACATGATCTAATGGGCTTACTTAAAAGGAACACATATGCTACATCATGTACATTCCAGCACATGACACCTGATTACTCGTCACTCCCCAAGCACAACCACCTCATAATCCCTCTTGAGTTCTCTGCCCTACTTTTCAGAAATAATTGGGAGCTCACTTTTGTCAAAAGCAACAGGGCAGGAGAATTAAATAGTGATGCATAAAATGATTTATACCTTTGAAAAACTGAGCTGTTGTTTTTTTTCACACCATAATTAAAATGATGTTTGGAGACAGTGCTATTGAAATACCTAAATAATCTTAGGACTCATCTATCAAATCAAAAAAAAAAGAGGCAGCTGGTTCTGGTATCTGGTGAGCTGCATGAGGGCTGTAATGATGCAACTTTTATTCTCAATAAAAATCACATGTTAATGGTGTTGGCAGAAGTTCTCAATCTGTTCAGTCAAGTTATACCAAAACGAAAAGTCTGTTTTATCTTTCGTGCATGAGCATTTGACACAGATGCCTCTTTCCAGTTGGTTGATGCAAACAGCCGAGCACTGAGGCTCAGCTTGGTATTTCAGATCACCACTGAATCTCACAGCACTCACACAAGAAAAACACAACTAATTTTCCATTATTAAAAACAAAAAAGGTGATAAAAATGAGTGTATTAGTTTTACCTCTCTCTTAGAGTTAGTCATCAGCCATCATTAAGCAAGACTGGAGGTGAAAATGTACTTCGTACAAATAAGAACGAGGGCACGTTTTAGAGCTCCTAGATCAGTGATAGCTTTAATGTGCACATTGTTAAAGCAGCACCAAGGAGTTTTTCATGTTAACATACCTGTTTCAGTTTCATTTTCAAGAAATTTCTCATTACTTTTTAAGAAATGACATGCAGCTCTCATAGTCTCCCACCCCTGCTGTAGACAAAAAAAACCATCCAAAAGTAACTTTGGATTTGGTATCTCTTGTGACAACTGTCTGACATACCTTTGCAGTATTATGTCACCCATCACCGACAATGAGCTAGCTGCCAGAGGTACAGTGTAGCCTACATCGTGACTGAGGTGAGTGAGACACTTAAAATGAGAGAGTGACAGAGTCTTTTCGACCTAACAGTGTGGAAACCAGTTTAATGGGGCTGAGGAGAAACAGGTGGCACAATTAGGGAAGACATGGATTAAAAAGACACACGTGGAACCATTCAGGGTAGACAAGGACTGAACAGTAGAAAACACAGAATAGAGGCTTTACAAAGAAAAGAACAAAAGGAATTCACAAGGAAACAGTCCTAACAAAAAGCAGAACATTAACCACACCAAAGATTTTTTCTTTTGGTCAATCCAGTTCTTCTTTGTTCCTCTATCTTTCATGCACTCACACACCAGTTAACGCAGAAGCCACAACAGAACTTGATTGTTATTGCTTGGAGAGTTCAACTACTTCCATTGACTACTTCCAGACAGCTGTAAAAATCCATCCTTCTATCCATCCATCCATTACCTAAACCTACTTCACTGTGTTCAGAGCCATGGGGCCTTGGGGGATATCTTAGCCATCACAGGATGGTAGACGGTGTACATTTCAGACTCTTGCCACTCTATCAATGGCTGAACATGGAGAGGCACAAAATCAACACTCACATTTGCACAAGGTCGTTTCAGAATGCTCAGTTAGCCTAACATGTATGTTTTGGGCCTGTGAGAAAAAAGACCCAGAGAGAACCCACGCAGGCATGGGAAAACTCATTACATATTTGACCAGGGACCTCCTTGCTGTGAGTCAAAATAACTAATCACCATACCACTGTGCTACCTGCTCTGAAAAATTCCATTAAGTCATCAAATCAATTGAGGTAAACTACCATTTTATACAGTAAATGATTTCCTATGGGTGCTGGCAGCTGTGATTCTTGGCAAAAAAAAAAAAAAAAAAATGCATTTGCAGATTAGCTTAAAGCATGCTAGTTCGACCACAGGGAAAAAGGTTGAGTTGTACAGAAATTTGTGTATTTTTCCTGACATGTTGTCGCAAGTAATTGTATTATGGTTAGAAAAAAAAACAGATGCTATTAAAGGGAGAGTATCATAAATTACCACAAATTATCCCAAATAAAGAAGGCAGCGTTGTGTGGACAACACTTTTTGTAATGCCAATTCATATAAAGTCATATTTAGTGTGTCTCCTGTAGCAGACGAGACTACAGACTGCTCAGATGACAAACAGCCACATGGTATCAACTTGCTTGACCAACAGCCTCAAAGTCATACTGTTGCATGATCACTTGCAGATCTCTTTGTCTTTGTCCCGGTGGGGAGGATGGCATGAGGCGCAGGGTAGACAATGGAGGTGGCGTGCAGAGACAGTGAGATGGATGGACAATAGCAGGGAGGCGACAGACGTGGGCCACACAGGGGTGGCTCTGGTTGTTGAGATTGGGCAGCAGTGGCAGATGCATTACCAGCGACATCTCCATCCCTGCCGATGCCGGACTTTCTCTATTACACACATACACACCCACACACACTATAACAGGTTTCACATTTGATTGAATCCAGAGGTTTGGCTCCACATCAAGCACAGGGGATAATGCCTGTTACACACATGTACACACAGATACATGTGCACACAGTGAACCTATTTTTTTGTTTTGTTTTTTTTTCTTTTTGGGTTTTTTTTTTTGTCTCCTACTCTTGCCTACACTCTGCTGCTCTCTGAAATGTCAGCTTGGCAGGGGGTTGTGTGGGGTTCCTCTGGAGAGCAATAAAAGCTGATTGGAGTTAAAACAGTTGGTCAGGCCTCCCCGCCCCAGCATCTGTTGGATTACAGTCAGCCAACCTGTCATCTGTGAAATAAAGTCTAGCATGGGAGGAGAGGGGAAAGACCACAGGAGGCCATGGGCAGACAGAACCAGGGACAGTAATGTGTGAGACAGCGAGAGGAGGGGATTTGTAATTAAAAAGGAACAACTTTGGAAAAATAGTGAAATTCTCTATTTATAAATGGAGGAAAACAAGCAAAGAAAGACAAGGAGAACAAAGACAAATGCAGCGATGGGTGAGGGGGGTCACGTGGAAGGTCGTACAGACACATCTGACCTTTAGATGAATCATTTTATCTCTTTGTCCTGGTGTATTACTACCTCTCAGCACTGGAGGAGAGGAACAATCTCTCAGACCCCCCACCCTGGCCATGCTTCCCAGTGTACTTCCATCTTACCATCTCTTTTCTGCTGGTCTCTTTCTGTCGCCCACCACTGACACCATACACCATCTCCACCTGCTACGTCCCCCTGAGGGAATCATTTTCACTCTAACAACTTCAATTAACCTTACCCTTTCACACGCGCAAACACACACCCATGCACACACACACACGCCGAAGCGCGCACGTATCCTGTAGACCATGTCTGCACAGGCACATCATCTCTACCATATCAATCACTGTGGTTAAGGTCACTGAACTGGGAGACAGAAGCTTCACATAGCTTTTCCAGTGACATGTGAAAGAATGTGAGGCTACCTGCAGGAATGTAACATGAATGAGCGTACACTGTCCTTAAACAAATAACCGTGTTGCTGACATAAATCTTCTGAGGTGATCATAGCATGGACAGCCACAGAAAATATATTTAATTTCATGCCCAAAGTAAGTGCTGAGTAAATTATGATTTATTTTGTTAACTTCCTCTAAGCCCAACAACCTGCTCTGATAATCTTGTGGTCAATGGTGTCAAATGCTGTGCTGAGATCCAAGAGGACCAGAACAGACACAGATCCACTGTCAGAAGCCATGAGAAGGTCAGTGGTGACTTTGAGCAATGTAGTTTTTGTGCTATGATGAGGTCTAAACCCTAAGTGAAGCTCATCATTTATATTATTTCTCCAAAGATAATCATTTAGCTGATCTGAAACAATTTTCTTAAGAATTTTGGAAATAAAATGAAGGGTGGACTGTGGCTGGCTGTATCATCAGAATTCAAAGAAGTATTTTTGAGTAGATGTTTAATTGCTGCAATCTTAAAACCTCCTGGTATATGTCCGGTTGTAAGGGATGCATTGACAAGATCCGGGATTACGCAGCCTATCATGGAAACAAATTATTTAAAAAGCTTAGAAGGAACAGGGTCCAGAACACATGTAGATGGCTTTGAGTGAGAAACAACTGAGGTCAATATACAAATATCAATAGGAGAGAAGCAGTCTAAGTAAGAACCAGTAGGTACAGCTGACTCCAAGGTCTACCCATAGTTGGTAGGAGAATATGAATTTGGTCTCTAATACTGACTATTTTGCTAATAAAGAAGTTCATAAAGTCACCAGAAGTTAAATGGGATGGAATACATGACTCTATGGAGCTGTGAGTCTGAGTCAGCCTGGCAACAGTGCCGAAATTTGAAAACAGTGGTTATTGTGGTTATTGTGATTTTCTCAAATAAATGATGAATAATAAGTTTTCCTAGCTTTCCAAAGGGCTCTTTTGTACATGCACCAGTATCGAGAAATGCACCACAATCTTTTGGCACTGAAATTGCAAGTATCAAATATGCTGAACTTAGCTTGACTCCTAAAAGAAGCGAAGGGACTTAAAGTATAATTACACCAAAGGTCTACACTGATGCAATGATCGCTGCTTTACTGTTGCTGATAGGAGCACTAATCTGTGCACATGGTTTGGCAAGTTCTTTAGTACAAAGCAAAACTGAAATTGAGAGATTGATTGGCTTTCCAGCTGCGCAGCAGTAAACAGCTTCCAAATTCTGTGGTCTGCTACTCACGGAACCTCCTTTGAGTACGTTTATGAAAGCACATGTGTGTGCAGATGCAGGTGTGTGAATGTGTGTTTGTGCATGCTAAAAACAAGCTGGGAGGGGGAGGTTAAATTCGTACAGCTGTTCTTGAAATGGCACTTGGCTGGTGTGTAAAAAGCCTGAAAGCAGAAAATTCATATCTGCGCTTCCACTTATTTTCATCATCATTTAGCTGTTCTCCAACAATGCCAGGCAGTTGTTTTGAGCAATGGTGTGCAAAAACTAACAAGTGCACACACTTTATCTGAAATGTTTTAATGTGCTTTAATTTGGGGGAGTCGTTGTTCATAATATTGGTGGAATACTGATGCAGTATATTGCTGAAATACAGCTTTTCATTCAGCTACCTTGCAGCCCTCATGTTTATGCTTTTACTTCTTATACTGGTCCTGGGGGCCAGGACTGATTTCATATCTGATCCTAATAATGATGTCCCCTATGAGGGGATTAAGACCAGAGGCACAAAAAAGAAAAATCTATGCTCATTTAAAGATACTTGTAAAACACACGCAAATACATGCACAGACACACAACCTTTCTTCCTGTAAAACACATCCAATCACTCTACAGTTCCTTTCCCACATCCAGCTGAGCTCTCCCTGGGCTTATCAGTGCGTAATTGCTGTTGATTGGTGTATTATTGCTCTGGTTAATCTGCCTGTGGGTGGCTAATAAAGGAACTCCATCAGGGATTTTATCATCGTTAGGCAGAAGGTGTGCATGGAGTGAAACTGGAAGACAGGGAGAAGAAAAGTAGATGGAGTGAAGGAAGGAAGCAAAGAAAGGTAAGAAGCAAAGAAAGGTTAGAAGGAAAGAAATTATGGAAAACAGAATGTTTGATTCATGCTGAAAGAAAGAGATGAGAAGTCTAGGATGGATACAGCAGAAATTATGCATGATTTTGTTTCATGTTGTGCTCGTTTGAGGTAGATTAAGGACAGATCAGCGAGCTGGATGTTGTTCTGTTAGAGTTATGAGCATGATGTCGTTCCCAGTAGATTTTTCTTTCTTTTCTTTTTTTTTTTCTTATGGTTGATGAGGCCTTGTTCTTTTGCCTCAGTTCTATTTCCAAGTACTGGCTGGAGGAGGAAGAAGAGGCTGCAACAAGGTGATTAGATTCCTCTGTATTACCGCAGAAGCCTGAGACAGGTATCACCCACAGCAGAAACCCCTCAGTCCCAATGCCCTGTGCAATAACAGCACATTGGCAATTGACCCTGTGGTGTAAGAAGGGACGCTAACACGGCAAACGACTGCTCCTTTATTCCATCTCGGGGCTTGTACTGATCAAATTGACGCATTCCTAAGAGACCGCTGAAAGTGGTGTTGCAAGCCGGAGACAAAAGCAAGCAACTGAGTAGCAAGGACGAGAAGAAGTTGCTTATATTCTGGGAAAGTTTGGTGTCAATCGCTGCAGGCTACATGAGCGCATTAAACACCATGAAGTATGATTTCAAACATGTTTAATGAAACCTAATATGTCTCCAGCAGTGTAAAGTCAAACACTGGAGCACCTAAACACATTTTATAGGAATGTTCATTACTTTTCAAGTCACAAGGCAAGTGATAGATGTTGCTGAAAGGGAACTGCTTGGGTTTAATTTGAGGAGTATCCCTGGGGATGTTAAGGGATAATTTTGTTACTTCTGATTTAGAACACCGTTCTCGAATGTTTGGCAAAGTAGTTCTATTTAAATATGTTTAAAGTAAAACTGAAAACAAAGCAAAGTCTACTCATCCTGATAAGATTAAGATGAATAGTAGCAAACAGTCAAACTAAACTGATTATAAAATTATTATTTACATTTATTTCATGCTTGTTTGGTGCAATATTTTTTACTTTATTTGATTTTAAGTGCACACTATCAAGTAAGTGATCGATGAAACACTGTTAACCTCCGTCATAGTCCAAGTGCTAATCTGATCAACATGAAGAAGAGAAACTTCCTTTAGGACAGCGCCTCCTGATGGTGAGTCAGGGGTTGAAATTTATTGAATATATAAGACTGTGAGCTGGAAGCAACTCAGTAAATTGTAAAAAGGATAAACCCCATGTCTTTGTTTTCATCAAATCTATTGGAAATGAATTTCATCAATGAATTTACTCCTCAGTTTATATCAAATAACTGTCAACACATCTTTTCTCTGTCTCTCTTATCTTTAGCATCAGGTTTTTTCCCCCAAATGCTTTTTATTACGCTTTGATCATGAACTTCAACTTGAGGCTGGACAACACATTTTTGAACTTTTAACTGATGAAATATGTTTGTTTTGTTTGTTTGTTTTTTAAATAAAATAAAGAAGTAAGATTGTATGAACACTATGAAATACTTCAAATGCTGTTCACTTATTTTAACATATTCCAAAACTGTTAAATGCGTTGCAAAAATGCTGAACTTTTTAATTTTATAAATAACTTCTCTGTCAGTTAGCTCGGCCACTGTGGTCCGACTGTCTCCAACCAAAACAATATCTCAGCCTACTACAATAAACTTTCTTTTTCGAATATACTATAGTATATCAGTG
This sequence comes from Arrhamphus sclerolepis, assembly GCA_037176975.1. Lineage (NCBI taxonomy): Eukaryota > Metazoa > Chordata > Actinopteri > Beloniformes > Hemiramphidae > Arrhamphus > Arrhamphus sclerolepis. The sequence goes on along the minus strand of JBAMYA010056576.1, from coordinate 18,020 downwards.
TCTAAGGTTGGAAATATTCTATCTTGTATGGAAATTGGCAAAGCGCCCAGGAAACAAGGCCACAAGACCCCCACATGCAGATGTACTTTACACAGTATCATGGCATCTGACTGCATTGTTTTTCTTTTCTTTTTTTTTGCTTCAGTGAGCTGGGGCCAGGGGTTTCCAGGACCAAAGCTGATGTTAGGGGGCGAGGCCTGGACACTGCTCTCTTGTTCAAAGGAAGTGGTGTGGCACTGAGTTTTCCTCTTCTAGGTGTCTTGATGGAGCCTGCATTTATTAGTACTTGAGCAAGAGTCGCCTTGAAATGCAGAAGATCCTTCTTTTCCAATCCAGACATTCTTCTGAGGTGCCAGACTTTCACAATGGTCACGTCCAACTAGGGGATAAAGCACTCTGATGGACCATTGCTTGTTTTTGCGTCTGTGGGGATACATTGCAACACACTGATCCATGGCATTGACCCATACCTATGTTGATCGAACAGCTTCACAGAAAATGTTACATCTCTAGGCCAGAGCTGGTGGGGACCGGCCAACACAAGAAGAGGCCATGTGTATCACCCAACCATCCAGCCAGCATGTGACAGTGATGTTTTCAGCATTGGTGACAAAACTCCTCCTTATTCGTTATTCTTTGTCACTAATGCTGGCATTTCCTAATCCTCTTTTTTTTTCTGGCAGCCATTCATCACCACTGTCTCTCGACTCAAATCCTGTGATGTTTTTGTTGTTGTTGATGTTTGGTTTTTGTTTTTAAATCACACTCGGGATGAAGATTGATGACGTGGATTGTTATTCTCACGACAGAACAAATTTACACAAAATATTAGTTAATTCTAATAAAAACTAAAATTTACATTCTAATTACATGGAAAAAGTAATTGCATATGACATTTTTGCTTGTTTGTTTAAAAAGAAAAAAAAAGGTCACAGACTAGTTAAAACATAACCAGCGATGTTTGATGTCCAATTTAGTGGACGATTAATCTCAATTTCCTCTTATCACAACATCGGATATTGAAACAATTATTAAATTATTAAACAATTATTAATTAAACTCACTCCCTTAACTCGCTTGATGTCCCTATGTTATTTTTATTTTATTTTATTTTTTTACCTGCAAGGATCTCCTAGAATATAAAGAATGGACAGATATTCATTCCCTGCACTGCACTTCTGTCCATCCATAGGACTTTTTTTTTTTTTTACAGTAGCTGACCAGTGGATGGCAGTGTATGGGATGCCAGCGTCTACTGTAGTGAGTGATGTGCAGCTTTGACTCATGCCTAGCCCTCTCATATAGAAGAAAACAGCTTTTGAATAGCTAGACATTGTAGTGACCACTATGCATTAAAGAGATAAGATCATCCTGAATCATTGTCTATCTTCTATATTGCTCTCCCTTCTTCTTTTCTTTCCCACTGTTCAGCTTGCCATGGTCTCAGGGGTCACGCTCTGGGTTTCTGTGAAGCATCTGGAGACAACTTGTGTTGTAATAGATGCGATATAAATAAAACTGAAATGAATATGGGGTGTTAGTACCAAGATTTAAGTGATGTTAAGGCAGCATGTAAATGAGGCTGTGTGTCTTTCACCAGCCCTCTGGAGCGTCTGTTCTAACAAACTTTATTGGAAAATAAAACTGATTATTTTACAGGAGGACTAAAATTACTAGCAGTGAAGCATGAAAGACAGTGATGGACGTGGTGTATGTTATATAACGATGCATGTGGTGTTTGTCCAGAGTGATGTGGTGTATGTAAATGAATGTGTGATGTTTTGTGTGGTTTGTGTTGTGACGTTGGATGAAACAACACATACACTTCTTAAAACTGTTCTATGGGAGCAGCAATAGCTATTTGCTAGAGATTCCAAGAAAAAAAAAAAAGCTTTCTCCAGTGTGTGGGTTAAAAATGAGGGATGAGGATGAGGACTTAGTCATCTGGGAGGCACTAAGAGTAGAGTCAGTAAAAAGAGCCAGATGAGGTGTTTGGGGCATCTTGTTGGAATGTCTGCCAAACAACCTCTGGGGGAGGTGTTTTGGAGAGGTCTCAGGGCAGAACCAGGATTCACTGGGGAGATAATATTGCTTGAATGGCTCGGGACTGCCTCAGTGTCACCCCAGTAGAACTGTAAGAGGTTGTTGGAGAAAGGAAGGTGTGAGGATCTCTGCCTAAACTATCTTTTTTTTCATCTCCATGCACCTTGGAAGTAAATGAACTTGTACCAAATGCATGAACTCTGCCTAGGAATGTAAAACTTTTCAGATCTAATAATATCACCAACAGCAGCTACGTTTTGGGGCTGCCTGTCATACAAAATGCTACTTAAATTTTAAAGGGTCTAAGGACACTTACATTTTATTTTCATTTTGTCCCATTGGTGATCCATTTGTTTATTTTACACGTTTATGCCTACTATATTGCATTTTAAAGTGTTTCTGCCCACATTATAGGTTTGTGTCAAAACAAAAGAAAATCCAAATCCATCTCCTTTTAAAACACATACTCCACTTGAATAAAAGACATTCATCAATAACTCAAAAACATGACCTGCCAGAGAATCCCTTTTGGACAGATTTTAACAAGAAACCTCTTTTACTAAACAGAGTGCCAGGCTGACTGTTAGCAATTTATTTGCCTCTTATATGTATCATCCTAAAGTATAAGAATCATGACCATACTGTTTTGTTTTTCTTTTGCAACAGGAACATTGAAAAATCAAATAACCTGCCTTGAAAGAAAGAAAAATGGAAAATAAAATAATGATAATAATCTAGAACTGGATAGCTTGAAGGCACACATTTATGTTTTGAGAGTGTAGGCCAATTGTTGAACCAGAACAGTGATAAAGTGGAAAAACAATGTTGTAACGGTTACTCAACCATCCTTTTGTAAGCTGAACCAGTTTTATCGGGCTCAGAAAATTCCTCAGATATGCCACACAAATGATCAGTCACAGCAGAAAAGTTGAGTAATCCGAGGAAAGGTACGTTTGTTGACTCCTGTTGGCAGCTGAAGGATCCTCTTTTTTTATTTTTGGGCCACCAAGTTTGCTATGTAATGAGTTAAAGTGGACAGGAGATGGCGCAGTAAGATCTAGACCCTGACGGACCCATGACTGACATCCAAACGTTAAATGCCACATTTCTTAAAAGAACCTCAAATGGAAACGTCTGTAAAACAAAAAACGTTACTCTGTTCTCTTTGAGTACCTTAAACATACTGATTCAACTGAGAGCAACTTTAATTTCAAGAATAAATAAATTTCTCTACTGCTGTTTTGTTTCATTATGTAAAACGGAAGAACTGAAGCCGAAAATATAACTTTCTAGTGTTCCCAACCGTTATGTATTTCTACAAATGATGATAATAAAGCACAGTGATTGTAAATGAGAGCATGAGCATCCTTTTTTAAATTTCAAATGCCTCGTGCAAATCTGTTCCGCATCCTGCAGTTTACGTGACATGCAACACGCTTAGCGGTCGCATCATCCCTGTATGGAGTGTCAGACATGACAAAAAAAAAAAAAAAAAAATGACGGGAGAAAAACAGTACATATTTATTTCATGCAATTTTTAATTTAGGCTTTTTTTTGTTGTTATTTTATGTTCATGTTTATTTTTATTTCATTGCTTTTATCATTTCAATATGGCTTTTGATTTGTAATTTTCATATTCTTAATCAGCTGCCATTTGCTTTTAAAGACATCTGTTTTTGCAGAGTGTTTCAACAATTTTAAAGCAGATGATTACACCAACATCACTGGTCTTCAGATAATTTTCTTCTTTGGCACAAGGAGCCAACAGTCCCTTCATTTAGTTGTCATTTCAGTGTCTTGTCATTACTTTTTCCAAATTTGTTATGTTCTTGAATGAGTGCACTGATGAATTGTAGTGATTATTTGTGAAATTAATATGTAGCAGTGCAAATTTTATTATTTGTTAAAGTTACTACACTATCACAGCACACTAAACACTTTGCTGTGTTTCAGACTCAACACTTTTTAAAGGTTTACCATTAATCATACTGGGGGGCTAGTGGGTCATGAACCGTGTCTATTTTGAGCATATAGGACACCTCAGAGGGCGCACAAGCATCGGTCAATGTGATTCACAGTCATTCGGATCAATAAGAATGATCCCACCAACAGCATTCCAGAGGTGATCATTTGCTCTGTTCTGCTAAAGTTACTGACCACCATTACAAATCAACACCAATTTACAAACAAAAGAGGTTACTAAGTACCGTGAAACACGATGTGCAAGGGGACAGCGCTCACACTCACGTGCATCTTCTAGTGGTTTCCTCCATTTATTTCAGGCAAAGTAAACTGGATCAAAGCATATGTGCCTTTTGGTGCTGATATTTTCCTTGTCGAAATAACATGAACATAGCCTGAAATGTCTTCACATTGACATTCTTCCCCATTTTGTTCTTACCTTTATGTCAAATTAGTGCCATCCATCTTCTCTGAGTAAAAAGGATCTTCTGGACCACTTTACTCAAGTCATGTCAGCCACCACTTCTTTGCTTTACCATTCCAAACCATCTTTATTTATAAAGCGCTTTCACTCAACCACAGTTGAAACAAAGTGCTGCACATGAGTACAATTTTAAAACATAAGACATAGAAACAGGTAAGACAATACAATACAGCTAAAATGGAAATAAAAAGAGACTAAAAAAGATTAATTAATTAATTAATAATCACAAACAAGACAAGGAAAATCAAATCAATGTCTCATGCTGGGTTGAAAGCCAGTGAGTAAAAGTAGGTTTTCAGATGTGTTTTAAAAGTGGACACAGAAGAAGCCTGTCTGATACGTAGAGGCAGACTGTTCCACCGCTTTCTACACTCCACAGAGTCGTACACCCCAGTTTGATTGAGGTTAGAAAATGGTGTGAAATGAATGACCTGTATCTTTTCTTTTGCTGTATTGCTTTCTGTACAGGAAGTGGTCATGTCCACAAAAAGCCACAAATGCAATGTGTTAGTGCCACCTAGTGAATAAGAATAGCACCATTTCACAGTAGTCAGGTAGACTCTATTCAGACACAGGAGTAGCATAAGAAATCAGGTAGATCTTTAAAATAAAATAATAATAATTAAGAAAAAAATAAAAACTTGTATATTGACATTATAATAAAAATAGATAAATAAATAAAATCAGAAGGTTTCAGCCGTGTATGAGGAGAGAAAAATGTGCTTTTCATCTTTAGGAAATCAAAAAGTACATTTTATCTGACACCGCTCATTTTTTAATATGTAGCCTATTATAGTAGGCTATAAAAAAAACACATATCAAAATGTGATTTCATCAATGGTAAATCCTGAAAGAAAGAAAGAAAGAAAGAAAGAAAGAAAGAAAGAAAGAAAGAAAGAAAGAAAGAAGGGAAAAGTTGAATATCCCACTTCTTATTCATTTCACACAGGATGATGGCTTTATTCCTGTACATGTGACTTTTTTTTTTTTCTTTTTTTGCATCATGTGCCTCCATACAGCACGAGCTCATGATTTATGCGAGCCTGCAGCCTCACGCCCACACTCGAGGCTGCCTTTAAATATCGGGAGGTTCCCCATCAGAGCAGCTGCACTTGTGCGGAAGAGTAGAGGATCTGTGACATTCCAGCTCGCCTTTTAAACTCTTTAACTTAAACCGTAAAGGTAAGACAAACAATGTGACACAGCTTTATCCAGACCTCTACAGAAATGATGGTATTTCAGGGTCAGGCGCTTCTACGGACATGGTCAGACGACTGGACAGTCAAATTCTATGTGATATGGAAGAACTAATTTATATTTATCCCATGTGTCTTCTTCTGTTTTTCTTTTTAAACCATGTTTGGAGATGCAGTTTGGCTGTGAGTTTTCTACTTGTTGCAGCGACCTCACTTGTTGATGTACATTTAATTTTGGATGATGTCATTCACCGCGTTCATTGTAGAATTTTAAATGATCCAAGTTAAATCCTTAATATCGTCGGAGGTTGTTTGACTGCAGCAGAGTAAACGGAAGAAACGCAGCAGTCACGCCCTCTACTACTACGTGCCGCGACGAGCATCCTGGTGAAATAAATGATTCAAGAAGTCTGCGCATAAAACCTCATCATGTATTAGCCGAGCCACAATCGTGTTTGTGTCATGCAAAAGTGTTGGCAGCACAAACTGACACGTTCAAAACAGTGAAAATTCAAAACCGACTGGATTTTTTTTCTGCAAAAGTTAGGTTTGGGTGATGTTTTGTCTTGCTACAGTGTGACGTTCAGGTGTGCAACATGTGCAGATCAACAGTATGAAAGAGGAGATGCTTGACCTCGGCTGTGGTACATGACACCTCAGTGCACCCTTAAAAGATTTGCTGATGTTTCAGGCCAGCCAATTTTGGATGCAGGGAAACAATGAGAGAATAAGTTAGAGAAACTTCAGTGTAGAGGCTATATAACCTCTCAATCCGAGGCTTGACATAAAGCATCAAGTTGCCTGCTGCTCTTTCCACAACTGTAAAACTCGTTGTGATGGTAATAATGCTCCTTAAGTATTTCTCTGGCACCTACAGATCTCAGTACTGTCGAAACACAGGAATCTCATAACCTTACAAAGGTTGATTTTGTAACATCAAGTCCTGCCAAGCTTTCCGCTCACATCTGAGGGAGCTATGATTGTATGTTTCGTTCAGTTTGTTCGGAGGTCTTGAATATCATCTTTAGGTGATAATCAATTAATTATTGATTATTTATATGTTTTATGGAATGATTCTATTTGCCTCTTGTGATTTTATGTAGATGTAAAGCACTGTAAAATTACCTTGTGTATGAATTGTGCTCTAGAAATAAACTTGCCTTGCCCTTGCCTTAGCTGGTACTGCTGTCAGATTCTCCGCTACGTGCTTGTCTTCACATCACAGTGGAGATCCATCTTAGTCATCATGATGACGTAACTGTCTGTGGACGTAAGGACCGGGAAACACAGAGCGGTTTTGTAATGGGGCGTTTTTATACTGCAGCAACTTCTTGGGAGGTTGCCATGGAGACTAAAAGGGGCTCTGTCAGGACCCATTTATAAATGGTCTATAGGAGAAAAGATGGGTAGACCTGAGTTATGAAAGGCTGTGGTGTCATAGAAATGCCACACTTTCAGTTCTGCAGTTATTACGTAAAAGAAGCCCAAGTGTGACTCAATCTTTGGTTTATGTGAAATCAGTCGTGTATAATCTAGTGTGGGCCTCCTTAGTATCAAACATTCTAACTGCCTCATATGTTATGCAGCACTGCATTTCTCCATCCCCCTTTCCACATCACCTTTCCTCTTCCTCTTTTTAAGTTTTCCATGCTTTTTTTTATTTTAGCATTTCCACCCTCTGAAATAGCTTCCACATTAATATGGCTTTCTTTCTTCATCTCTTTGTATTCTACAGATGTCCACCAAGGAGAAGCTCATCCACCACGTGATGAAGGAGGAGCCTGTTGGCTCCAGGTGCAAGGTGACCGTGGTCGGTGTCGGCATGGTGGGCATGGCCTCTGCCGTCAGCGTTCTGCTCAAGGTATCTGAGATTTGTATTTACTCTACTATAAAATACTCTATAAGAAATAAATAAGCAGACCAAGAAAATCACTTCTATTAATACAAATGTAGAAACAATGTTCAGGAAAAACCTCAAAGGACCACAGTCTGACATTGCAAAAAGTTTTAACTATCAAGAAAACAAACATGAAACTCTGCACTTAATTTTATCACTATTTAATTCAGAACTTTTAAGAATTACTAAATTATCAGTGTGGGCACACCTCATTCTATGCAAGTGACATGAAGGCCACCTTTCTGTAAGACTGTGGCTTTATCTGTACAATAGATTTGACTGACTTATATGTATAAAATCAGGACTTGTGTGATGAACTGGCCCTGATTGATGTGATGGAGGAAAAGTTGAAGGGTGAGGCCATGGACCTGCAGCACGGAGCCCTCTTCCTCAAGACGCACAAGATTGTAGCCGACAAAGGTGAGGAAGCACTAATATGGAGACGCTGTCACTCTAGATCCTTATTGCATAATCCTAACTGGAAGCTTGCATTTTTTTTTTGTTTGTTTTGTAATTTGTCAGACTACAGTGTGACCGCCAACTCCAAGGTGGTGGTGTTGACCGCTGGTGCCCGCCAGCAGGAGGGCGAGAGCCGTCTTAATCTGGTGCAGCGTAATGTTAACATCTTTAAGTTTATTATCCCCAACATTGTCAAGTACAGTCCCAACTGCATCCTGCTGGTGGTCTCTAACCCAGGTTAGTCCGGGCGGGAGGTAGTAGAGGTTGTTGTGTACAAGAAATCCACGTAAACGTCACCAGTGCAGAAGAATTTTTGATCATTTCTCTTTCTGCACCTTCCCAGTGGACATCCTGACCTACGTCGCTTGGAAGTTGAGCGGTTTCCCACGTCACCGTGTCATCGGCTCTGGCACCAACCTGGACAGTGCCCGCTTCCGCCACCTCATGGGAGAAAAGCTCCACCTGCACCCTTCCAGTTGCCATGGCTGGATCATTGGAGAGCATGGAGACTCCAGTGGTATGCTGCTCTTTCTTTAAAAAAAAAAATACAAATATATAAATCTCTTCTTACCATCCTCTTCATTCGTGATCAAATATCCAGTTGCTACGTCAATTGAATAGTTTACCATGTTTGTATTGTTAATTCAGACTTGCTTGTGACAAAAAATGTGTTTCCATAGTGGCTGTCTGGAGTGGTGTAAATGTTGCTGGAGTTTGTCTTCAACAACTCAACCCAAAGATGGGGGCTGACGATGACAGCGAGAAGTGGAAGGAGGTGCATAAGAAGGTGGTTGATGGGTGAGTCCCCATTTAGTTTTCATTTGCCCAGCAATGAATTCAAAGAGGGGGCTGTCCTGTACCTCTGTGATCATGGATATTCATTTATTTTAAAGACTGAGCTTCCTAATATGTTTCACTTCCTCACTGCTGTAATGTTTATTTAGAATCAGTTTACTTTTGATGAATGTCAGTTTTTGTATCAGTACTACTGTGCAGATACTTTGCTGGGGTCCTTCAGGCAGTTCAAACATGCAAATGATTGCTTTGCACATTTTGGAGTAGTGCTGCCTTGCACAGTCATGTCTGACTTAAAAAGGCTTCAGTGTCACTCTCGTTATTGCACCATCATTTTGTTATCCAGCCAGTGTGACTTATCTTGCAGTCTTATAACATAAGTGTTAAGGTATCAGGTGTGAAATAACAGATATGATGATTGGAACAAAGACGAAGGGTAAATGTACACCAAGGAAGTCCAACAATACAAGTAGAAATAGCATGGTGCTATAAGAAAAAAAGGGGATGTATTTTTACAAAAATCCCCAGATTTAGAAATAGATTATGAGTTTATTTTAGCTTTGTCCAGTTGATAAGCAAGCTGGAGTTGCAAAGTCACAATGAAGTACATCTATTTATTTATTTTCTTTCCTACCCTGCAAGGAAGAGTATAATGGCAAAGGGGACTGAATACTTGATTTTTGAAGTTTCCTGTTCTTGCTTTAATCTTTTTTTTTTTTTTTCTTTCATTTCAACACAGAGCCTATGAGGTTATCAAGCTGAAGGGCTACACATCCTGGGCCATCGGAATGTCCGTGGCTGACCTTGTGGAGAGCATCATGAAAAATCTGCACAAAGTGCACCCTGTGTCTACACTTGTCCAGGTGGGGAGACGAGAGAAAACAACGCAGCCAGTCCACCGTCTGGTAAAAGGTGCTGGCCTGCTAATTTACCTTGTATTTTCTTTTTTACGTGACAGAACATGCATGGAGTGAAGGATGAGGTCTTCCTGAGCGTCCCTTGCGTCCTGGGCAACAGCGGCCTGACAGATGTCGTTCACATGACACTGAAGCCTGAAGAGGAGAAGCAGCTGGTGAAGAGCGCTGAAACTCTGTGGGGCGTACAGAAGGAGCTCACCCTGTAAAGAGCAGTCCTTGAAATTCTGCAGCTCCCGCTGGAATCGCAACACTGTGTGGTTGACTCCCTCCTACCTGACCGTCTGTGTCCCCTGAAATGGGGAAAAAAAAGAGACTATATTTAAATATCTTAAAAGGCCAAGTGTTTGTAACTAAAACAGTCAAAGTTAGATGTTGCACTCTGGTGTTCATGCATTGGTGTCGATTTCCTTTTCATACCTTCCACCTGTCCTCGTCCATCTGTGACTGAATTCTTCTAAATGCTTACTCTTAAGGTTTTAAAGTATTCCTGTTTCAGAGAGAGCATATCCATTTAAGGTCCTCAAAAGAAGAACGTTCAGACCGTTGCATTTAAGTGTATGTACTGTGTATTGACTGTTACTTGTATGTTACCATGTACTGTTGCTGCTTCAGCTGTGCACTCTGTGTGCAGTTCGTATGAAGTCTGTGGTTATTAGCTGTTCATAAGATTTATAATAGAGGCATTCCATGCTCTATAAGGGGGAGGGGGCTCCCTATCAACCTACAGTCAATGCAACACTGTTGCATATTGTATACCAAAGTACCTTATCAATTGATTAAAGTAATGTTACATTTTCTGCTTTCCACTGAATCCTTCTTCAACAAATCTCACAAGTGCACAGACATGAAAGAATTCAGAGGTTAGTGTAGGAAGAAATAGTCATAACATTTATAAGACAAAAAAAATCCTCTGGACATTTATGACTGTTAATATGGTAAATGCATATTTATATGGTTGCAGTTTGATGTGACAGGAAAAAAAAACCTGCCGTTGTCAACTCCAAACAAGCTCAATGTAGATTTTACATGATCGTACCACCAGGAATGTGCTCATAATTGCATTTTTTTTAAATAACTAGAGTTTAGAGTTCAAATTGCTGTGTATTACAGCTAGATAATAATGGCGTTTTCCATTCTCTAGAAAGTCTAAGAAGCTGTCACTTTTTAAATCATGCCTTAACATATGAAATTATCAGACAACACAATCACCGGTTGTTTTTTTTTAACCTTGTTTTATTATTTTTTCTACCAATTTAAATTTATATATTCATATATATATAAAAGGTGGTCTACAGTTGTAATGAAAACAAGAAAAAAAAAAACAACAGATATTCTATCATACATTTCAAAGTGCTTTTAGTAAAAGGCTAATTTAAGAGACTAGAATTAATTTAAGTAAGCTTTTTGATTAGTAGAATATTTCTGATTTGTTTACTTTTCTGTACCTTCTGGCACTCCAATTTGTTTTTTCCCTTAGGTTTAATGGATGACCTCATTTTCTCAGTAGGTCTGAGCATAAGTGGACAGCACAAAGAAAAAAAGAAAACAGGTTCTCTGTGATATCTGCTGTCCCCCTTTGGTAGAGACTGTACAGAGTGAAACAACTATTTTACATTGCTGACTGGTCGATAGTCAGACTCGAGGGCAGGCCAGAGTAGCTGGCACATAATCAACGAAAAAAAGCAAAACAAAAAAAAAAACAACCTTACACGATCACAAGAGTGGGAAATGTGAACCATAAGCATACCAGCTAAAATTTCAGATCAGTCACTGACCAAAATAAAGCGGTTAAGGTCTATGTTGGTCATCACCTGTACTGTGTAAAAACATCTATATGACTTCAGAACTACTGAACGATGACCCACAACTCTTACAGCACAAATCCTGAAGATGATCCCTGCCATCTGGACAGCGGCTCTGGGTATTTACTTCAGAGCTTTTTCAGTATTGAGTCGGTGGGCACAGCGAGCTCTAACGCAAAGCCCTTCAGTTCTTTCCTTTTACCCCTTGTGCTCACTGGAGCAGTGACTTTGTCCAGGAAAGTGACTTTGCTGGACAAACCTGCAGGCCTGTAGACAGCAGAGCTGTTTACCAGTCAACACACCAACTCAGCGTAAATAAGTCCAGTAACGACATAAACACAGAGGTCAAATGTTGCATTTGGTGTACACACGTCAGGCTTACGCCTCCATTTTACGGATGTGGCATGTGTGTCAAGAAGCTTTTCATTTCAACCTCAAAACCTAATTTACACAGGGAAGAGTAGTTTGTTATAGAATACTGGAGCATAAAAAATAATGATGGCATCTCTATGGGACGTCATTACTTTTAACTCTTGCATTTATCACTGTGCAGTGTTCTCAAACTGTGCCAACTACAGATGTCACAGTTTGATATCTAACAATTCTTTTTAAATGTACGCTGTCTGATAAAGAAGACACCTGGCTTATGTACAAGAATACAGTAAAAAAGGAATAAACAGCAGGAAGAAGAGCAAAGATATGATTCCAAGGTGTCGTGGGTCAGTAGAGGTCGCTAAGGCCAGCAGTCTTACGGGCTTTCTGCATGAGAGCACGAAGCTGGAACTGTTTCCTGGACAGAAGGCGCACGTGCTGAAACAGAGGAGAATAAGTGTAAAACAAGGCTGACGCTGCAGAGGACAGGAGTAACGCAAGCATGCTGGTCCTCCAGTTAAAATGATGGCTGCTACTTCAACGTGGCTACCTTGAGAAAAACTTCCAGATCGATGACGCCTCTACGGAGGGCTTCTCCCAAGTAGAAGATCGTGTCTTCGATTGCATTCTCTTCAGCGTACAGGTTTAGGATCTGTTTGTACAGAGGAGCTGTGGGCACAATGACATCATCAATGTCATTGTTCTCCGACTGGTTCTCCATTTTCTCCAAAGCCTCACTCAGCTCCTCGTCCTTTCTTTTCAGCAGCTCAATGTTCCTGTCAACTTCAGCCTGGTGGAAACAACAGTCACGTGTCATGTTAGTGAAATCGGCGGACAAAAAATAAATAAATAAAAAATAATAGTAGTAGGCGATATCTCACCACTTCTTGGTCAAGTCTTAAGACCATTTCCTCCAGCTTCTGATGGCCTTTCTTCAGGTCCTCCTCCGTTCGCTTCAGGGCATCCAACTCTGCCTGAGCTCTGTCCATCTCCTCCTTCATCCTCCAGCGAAGTTTGTCACTCACAGCTGAAATCAGAGATGCACGGATGGTGTCCTCACCGATGGTGCCATCTCTGTTGGGACCTGTGGAAGGGAAGAAAACAAAAATGAAGTCATGTGAAGCAGCGGGATGAAACAGAGGAGCAGCGAGAAGAACCGATGCCCCAACGTTCTTAGCTTTCTTTGTGCAAATGTAACAGTTTGTAAATGTAAAGTGCTTTGCAGAAGCTTTACAAAAGTATAAAAATGGAATGAAATGAAAGATGTTGCAAACCCACACCTCTTGACAAGACAATCAATAATTAAGATATATTAATAGTAATAATTAAATACAGAACTGCATTTGGCATCATTTCTAAAATAAAACCTTTAACTGACCACTCATTCTTTATTTAAGCTTCATTGACAAAGTCTTTTTCTTTGCATTTATGACCACGTTGGCTATGTGGACACAGAAATCTGATTATTGATATATGAGAATTGTAACACTTGGAGCAAGTGGCTCCAGATTGGCTGCATGTTCAGCAGGAACCAAACTATGCATCTATGCACACGTCTGCCATTATGCAATGAATGGAAAATAGCTCTGAAATTCTTTTTAAAAAGAAGTGAAATATATGTCAAAATATTATTTTACAGAAGTAGAAATTATAAAAATTCAACTTCAAAAGGAACAATTCAGCAGTCACACTTTGTAGATTATCATAATTCGAAGTTTCAATGTTTTTTAACTGTTGTAACTTACTTTAAAATAGATTTACATCATCTTATTGATTAGATCTTTCTTACTTTCACGTCACTACGGTTAACCAGCCAGATGTCCCAGGCCCTACTGGATTCAGGCTGAAACACAGAAGTGAGTCAGCTTTTGCAGCAGGTACCCTGAACCTCTGGAAGAGTTAGCTATTCATAGACGGCATTCAGGCTGTAGACATATTTAAATATCTCCTCTCTTCATATTCAGATAAATCTCTTCTCTTTAGTCTTAGACTTGAGCAAAGTAAGGCACTCAAGTAGACTGTACAATGTTAATCTATTTTATTGTCTCTTACTTCTTACTCTGCAGTTGTTATTATCATTTTGTTTTTTCATATAAATTTGTTTGAAGGCTTACAAAAAATTGCCATGTGTACAGTTAATAGTCAGCACCAGAAATGTCAGAGTTTATTCAGCACACAGGCAAACTCATTTCTTCTATTTACTAAATATAGGCCTCAACTGCAGGGCGTCCTGCCTGCTGGTCAAGGATCAACTTTTTCACTGCTGCAGGCCTGTCTTTGTGCACACTTACTGTGTACTGTTACATCTTAAATACAGCACTGAGAGCATCTGAGACATCGTTTGTGGGGGGCTGGGAGGGACCATCCTATGTACTGGCCTTTAATACCCCCCACTCTAGTTACAGTAGTGGCCTTTCACAGGGGGCTCCGCGTGCCACTGAAGTCACTCAGAAGGTGAAAGAGTTTGAGTAGAAAGGTCAAGGGTCTTCTTTGAGGGTTAACTCAAGAACATGGAGAGCTACAGCTTTTTCTGGAGAAAATTAAGCTTTCAATGACTTTAAATGTTACATTTTAATAAAACAACAACAAAAGGTGGGGTCAAGACAATCAGTCAAAGAGACAGAGCAGACAATCACCATTTCTGAATAAAAATATTCATACTTTACTCTGTCATTAGACATTAAATAAAATAAAAAAAAAAACAAGTACCAAAAAGCTTTATTTATAACATACCCACTGTGGAGACTGGAGTCTGGGTGGGATAGTGTGCAGGTCCAGCCGTGGCTGGATAAGAGTTTCCACCAGGGTATTGAAAAACTGGGTAGCCTCTGAAACACGACACATGGATTTACATGACTGACAAGTCAGTAATTTATACTTTCTACTTGAAATTGTTTCAAACAATGCCGGAGGCAACACACTATGAAACAGTTATCATTGCTCCCTGTCCTCCCCTCCTGCAGCTTTGAGATTTTAGGCTAATTTCCTGGCAACATTTCTTAGTTTAAAAGGAGTTCCAGAAAGAAATGCACAGAGGCTTATTATAATATACCTGGGTCATATTTAATTACATACGATATAATCTGCTCATTTAAACATCACAGAAGCTTGAATGATTGTAGGTAATTACCTAGAGATGCTTCCTGGTAATACTTTTTATCCATAAATAAAGGTTTCAAATTAAAAATAATTATTACATATATATTTTTTCTGAGATATTAGTCCATATATGATCCATTGCTTAATTTATACAACATTTTGAAAAAGAAAAAAAAAACACTGTAAAAATGTATTATTTCAAGCACAAACTTGTAGAGTAATGAAAATAGATATCCTTATTTTACCACTGTGTTCAGAAAATATTAAAAAAAAAAAATTTGAAACAGACCTTTTCTAATTCTCAGATTTTTTTTTCTTTTTTTTTTGGTACTTTTCTGTACATTACAATACATTTAACATAATATGTCATTTTCACATGTAAATATTAGATTTCAAAATGAGTTTAAAATTATACATACATACATACATACACACACACACACATATATATATATATATATATATATATATAATTAAAATAGTATTAATAAAAAATATACGTTAAAAAACCTGGGAAACCTGTGATATGTTAGTTAACATGTATGTCCTATTTCCAGTTGGAAAATACACAACTGCATAGAGACTATTGGAGAAGGTTGATAACTGCATAGAAAACATCTTACCCAGGGTTAGGATTTGGGCCATAAGGTGACACCGCAGGCATGCCAGGCATGTAGGAAGCTGAGGTAGAGACACATCATAAAACAATCAGAATTGAAAATATAAGGTTAAAAAAAACATCATACTTTCAGTCTGTGCTTCACGGCATACAGATTTACACTGAATGGGGAGCTGCTGTGTTATATGAGCTCCATCTGGTGGTGAAGAAAGCAACTGCATAACTTAAAACAAGATACAATGATCAGGTTGAACATGACTCCTGACAATTAATGTCAAACTAAAAAAATGTATTCATAAGAAAAATTACAATAAGAACCCTTTTGCTAACCAAATAAACCAAAAAACTGGAATGTTAATTTTACACAGTATCTGGGCAATCAAAATTAATTTTTAATAAAAATACAGTTTTGGTTTCTTTATTTTAAACTATCATCTTTTTCTAGAATATTGAATAGTATTTCAGCTAATATCTTTGAAACATTCTCTCTGTGGTAAGATAAATAAAAACTGCTTAAATATACAAATGTCTGAACAACATATTTTTGAATTTTGTTAAGTCTAACAACTGAGTTAAGAGACACATTATGAACTTATGATGATGATTGTTACAAATTATCAAGACACATTATGACAGGATCATGTTTCGGAAACCACTTAGTAAAACATACTTTTAGATAATTTAAACAAAAAAACTGAAAGATATAATTTATTAAAAATAAATAAATAAATAAATAATTACTGACATGCAACAACTATTTACCCTCCCATCACTGACATTGTTGAGGTGACTGAAATATCAGAAAATCATTTAAATATATTGAGTTTTTTTACAACATAAGTTGGCCTTTTTTACTGACTTACATAAAACTGGCCTTACTAGGAAAACAGTTCTTTTCTCTGTTCTTCCAAGACCTTTACATGATGCAGTCACAAATAAGAGAACTCCATTTACAGCACAAATATATCCAACTCACAATTAGGGGGTCCAGCAGCTTGAAAAGCTTGGTAGGGGGGTTGCGTTGTAGGGCGGGAAAACACCGGAGGCTCCTCTCCAAACACAACAATCATCACTTGAATTAGACCATATAGGTCTGACTGGGGCTATAAAACACACAATGAAGAATGAGTTTCATACATGTTGGCTTCTTAAGAGTTTAAAATGATGGCATATGCGCACTAAGCTCAAAAAGATAACCACTTAATCCTGACCATTTATGGAAGTGATCAAATATATCACTTACATGCTTCCACTCATGCAGATATGGCAGATAGATTTTCCCGTTGGCATCAATGTGCTTGCCAGTCTTGATCATCATGGCGCTGGTAGGTTTAACAAAACATATGGGAGGGTTGTAGGGATATGTGTCCAGCAACCACAGACAGACTGGGATGTTGTAGACATTGCCTACAGGAAATATGCATAATCACTCATCATGTATACATTGTAATTGCATGTTTAAGAGAGTATTGAGATATTTTTGTTTCCACAAAGTAACAGGACATCTAAATTAAATGCTGAATAAGTATGACATCAATGATTTATGCAGTCATTCCATTGATAACATGATAGCAATTACCAGATACCCAATTAATTACCTGGTCTAATGCCTTGGTGACTACTTCATCAAGCATAATTATCACTTGCATTACAAATCAGTTGTTTGGGTATTTAGCTTTGGAGCTACTTTTCAGTAATTACTCTACCAGAACCTTAGTCCATCTACTCTATAACCAAGCATGCTGTGACATACTAGATTGGTTAATATTGCTGTTAAAAAAAACATGTTAATAATTAATCTGTAAATACTATTTTTGCTCAGTTAGCTTTGCACTGAGAGCAGATAAGCTTTGTGGATCTTTATAACTTCTTCTGGCCGCATTTTCAGTATCAGCTGAGATAACACATACAGATATGAAGATTTGCTCCTCTGGTTTCGTTTTCACATTTCCACACATTCTTCACCTTCCTATACTCATTTCTTTACTTTATTATTTAATTTTCCAAAAAGTGAAGAATGTGTCATTCATTTATGTAATTGGAATTAATACAATTTAGTACATTTAGTATATTTGGTAGTATTTACTTCAATTTGACATTTTATTTTGCAAACTTGATGCACTCCATTTCCTGCAGTTATACAGCACTATCCCTAACCTCTGCAACAACAAAGAAATCCTAAAAGAAAGCTTTGTCTTACAATCAAGGCTATACAATTTCTGTATGGTGTGAATTATTCGGGAGACTTTTTGTTCATATCATCAACAGATACAGAAAGGCTTTTGCATCTTTTTACTCTGCCAGACACTACAGTAGGCAAACTCATTTTAAAAAGCACATGACAAATAGAGATGTCACGAGTGACTAAAAAGTAA
>JBAMYA010056563.1:0-29664 GCA_037176975.1 Arrhamphus sclerolepis | reverse complement strand
AATATTTAAAAAAAAAATCAAATTATTATTCATAATAATAATAACAATATAATCCATTTTATTCAATTTCATACTAATAAATCTTAATATATACTTATACTCATACTCATACTAATAAATCTTTAAATCCTATATAAAATGTATTCTGAGCATTATTATTTATATTTATTTGATTTTTTTTTAAAATATTACCTATAGTGTAATATCATGTGAATAACATGCTAGGAAATGACACATGTAGCCCAGACATATATTATATTTAAGTTCTGAGGTGTTTTTTTTGTTTGTTTTTTTTCTATTTCATACTACTGTTTTCATGAGAATGAATTCGCCCACAGATAGAAGAAAGAGCTCTCAGTCTTATAAACCTTTCCATGCCAATTTTAGTGAGTAAAATTGAGACTTTATAACAACTTTATTCCCCCGTGATGTTTGAAAGTGGTCATCTCTCATCTCTGAACCTCTAATTTCGTTCTATGATAAATGTCAGGGGATGAGAGAGTGTATATTTATACGTATAACCTAAGCCCCAGGATCTTACCTTAGTGTACATTACTAACCTACATTACCTAAGTGTGCAGGATGTTAATCTTAAGGTAATAATATCCTGGACATGTACTGATTAGCGGTGCCAGATTTAAATGAGATTAGAACATAAGGTGTTCAAAGCCCTTCAGTCTGGAATTTATGAAGTCAACTTAGGTAAGTATTACAGTCTGAATAAATGAATAAACACTCTAAAATAAGAGTACACACTAAAATTAAAAATAACAACAGAAGAGGGAGAGGAAAACAACATGCAGTGAGTGACAGTATTCTTTTATTGAACACATAAATGCACATGCAAGACAAAAGTTTTTACTTTTACCTGAGATCATTGACATTAATTCGTATAAAAATACACAAACTCTTTGTGTAATATTATTTTATCATCTGGGGATTCCTGGTCGAATGAAAAGGAATCAGAAGATTGCGGGAATACACCAAATAGCCACAAAGTTGAGATAACTGAGTTCAATTTAGAGGATTACAGTTCAATCTAGAGTTAAAATTTTAGGTCATTGCTTTTATATAGACTCTAAACATCTTTATGTGGAGGTCATCTGAGATACAAATGGTCTGATAAATGGATCCTCATTGTTTCACGCTGGCCCCATGTGAACTGTTTGCAGAGCTTTCGCTCAGGGTTCAATATGAGATGACGCTAATCTTCAGCTGCAGGTTAACAAGGGTGCATTAGGCTTTTAGAGGTGATGCGACCGCCTTACATCAAAACGGTGCTTTACTTCAAGTTAAACTTACTCCTAAATGAGGTAGTAACGGTGCCACTGGCCTTTCAGATGCTGCCAGGCCACACCACAATCATTCCCATAGTCTATTTTGAGCTACTTTCATTAGCTATTTTTAGCGTTGTGCTATATTGAGGTAAGCGGTTTTAAAGATGTGGCTGATCAGTGTATGTTATAAAAACAAAGTTAGCTGCTCATTTTACATTTGAAAGTGAACTAATGTGAATTTCCGTCACCATAAAGTGCTCGCAAGGTAGCTCTGTTGGTCTTAACTCATCAAACTACCACTTAAAAGGTAACTGATAAATATTTAGATACATTTATCTTTTTTTTTTTTTTAAATGGATGCAAGTGTTCATACTTTTTTGACTGGCATGTTATGCTGAATCACAGACTCAAAACTCAACAAATCTGCAAGTTATTTTATGGGCTTCATACATGAATACTTCATTGATTTTTTTTTTTTTTTATGCATATGTGAGCCAATATTTGATCAAATCAGCTAAATTTCTGTGAGGTATTGCCTTCTACCGTTGTCTTGGCACTTTGAAGCACAATGCCTGACCAGAACGTTTCAATTTGTTGAAAATGGACAGTCTTTAAAATAAAAACATTTCCCTGTGCATGATATAATACTTTGCACCAGACATCATGAAAATCACAGAAAACTTTTTACATAAAAGATAAAATGTTGTTTCATGTTCAGCTGCTCTTAAGAGATAACAGGAATGACTTCTTTATTTTTCGTCAAGTCTAATGCTTTAAACCACAAGAAGCAGGATTATAATAATAAATGGTTCTCGCACCGCATAATTAAATGTTGGTTTTCTTTGATGTCCCTGCAGTTTATACATATTCATAACTATTTTACAAAGATCAAATGATACATTGATTATGTAAAATTTTATGCTTTACTCTTTTTTTTTTCCAATACAGAAATAAGTGAAAATAAATTGCTCTGATTTTAAAGACACACCTACTCACATTGCCCAGCTGAAATCACAGCATGCAGCAGATACCTGGACCTTTGGACCAGCCCTCAAAACTACAGCAAGGCTGCTGTCACAAAGAACTGCCTCCACTTCCAGAAAGTATGAGGCTCAAAGAGACAAAAACAGGCAAAAACAGCCTCAACAAAACCGAAAAATCAGGGCAGTTGAACCCCGTGGCTAAAAGGTCACGGCAACTTGCTGCCATTCTGGAGGACCCAGCTGGTGGCGTTGATGTTCAGATTTAGCAGGTCCATGAGCCATTCATCCCTCTGAGCTCCCTCCATGAACTCAGACAAGGATATCTGACCTGCAGGCCAAAATAAATATATACTGCGATTAATTGGGGAAATACGGGAAATGAAACTATTAAAGATGGCTGTTGGTGAAAGAAAAGGAAATTAAACGTTGGTAAATTAAGTAGGAACCTGTGTAGTCATTTATTCTCCTTGGTAAAAATTAAAGGTAAATCATCCTGTCGTTGCTAGGCTACTGTGCTGTGTAGACACATTGACGTTGACATTATTTCATGGTGCATTCCTGTTGGTATTGTCAGCTGACG
The DNA here is from genome assembly GCA_037176975.1 of Arrhamphus sclerolepis. Lineage (NCBI taxonomy): Eukaryota > Metazoa > Chordata > Actinopteri > Beloniformes > Hemiramphidae > Arrhamphus > Arrhamphus sclerolepis. Next base: position 26,824 of record JBAMYA010056563.1, on the reverse strand, counting down.
GACATTGGTCATCTTTGCTCCTGTCTCATTGTGAGATCTGCTACCACTGTTTTTGAGCTATGATGGAACATTTTTACCATGACTGACCATCTTTAGTCTGAGACAGCTGAAATCGTATCATGTGACTCACAAATTAAACAAAACCACAAAACCACAGAGCCTTAGTTTAACTTATTTGTGATTAAACTAGAAACAAAAAAAAGCAGGTATGCACCAAGACGAAGTTTGCCAAAGACTTGTCAGTGGCTCTCTGTATAACTGCCGAACTGAAGGCTAACTTCAGGAAGCATGCTGTAATTTTGAGATTTAGCCTTTGGAGGCAGTACATCCTGCATGAAATAGTTTTCTTTTTAATTGTTTTTCACTAACTACAGGGGGTAGTACGAGAGTACTATTGTGAAACCTGTATCAAATTTAAGCTAACGTACAATTAAACATCTATCAGTTAATCTGAATGTCTTTTGAGATCAACCCTCAGCTGCAGTTTAAACCAAAGGCGCTAATGACAGCGCAGCAGGGATTTGAGAGGTCACATGACAGGGGTTTAACATCACAGTAAGCTGGCAATGGTGCCATTGGCCTGAGATGAGACAACATATTGCAAATGTTTTCAAAACCACATGCTGTGTGCTGCTCATGCATTTAACCCTCATTACATGACATCTTTTGTTTGTTTGTTTCTTTTTTAAATAAATCACTTGTTCAGGTTGTCTAGTGGAGCCCAACTTACCATCATGGTTCTGGTCAACCAGCTCAAAAATTCGGTTGCAGATCTGGGACGGGGTCATATCAATGTCACCCTTCTGAAGCTTGATTCTGTAAATAATCTGCACGACAAACATGAGATGTGTGTGTAACTAATCACAGAAAGCAAAATCTTTAGCAGTGTTAAAACAAATTTCACACATAAATACAGAGTTAGGGATTTCTGGATGATGTCAAATCTCTTGATTGTTTAAGGCAAATTTGGGGCAAAAAAACTCCACCCCCTGTTAGTAATTGACTGTACCCAACCTTTAAGATAAGAAAGCTTGAAGGTACTATATAAGGAAAAACAAAAAAAGGTTATTTAAATAGGGGTTTTTTTGTGTTACCACCTGCCCTGTTTCATCAAGGGTTCACTGATGCTTTATTCTCACCATTGAAAAACAAAAATAACAAATTGTAAATTACAAAATAAATATTTTTTAAAAGTCAGTAAAGTCACTAAATAAGCTGGATATCATGTGCACAGATGTGACTATGAAAGGTTAAATGAAGCTCTTTTTGTGTTTTTGTGTTTATTAATACAATATACTTGTACTGCAGTCATTTCACATTAAAGCCTCTAAACTGAGGGTTTAGTGTATTCATGCCTTTGCAAAAAGACAGAAACTATTGATTATCACTGATCCATCACAATTAGGTTTTTTCTTTACTTCTTAAAGGTAATCAATCGTATAAACGCTTAAAAGAAAAACAAAAAAAACTGCTGTAGTCACGTCAGTTGAACATGAACAGTATTTGTGAATATTTCCAAGATATGTCTCCTTGAAGGCCAACCAAAACATGGGAAGTTGCATCTTCCTGCCTGTGTGAACACTCCAGAGATGTTGGGGAGAAGTTTTCGTGTTTGCATCTCAGAGCCAACATCGTGGCTGTTGTGCAACACATACCTGATTCCAGAACATTCCTGCGCTCTCTTGACAGTGGATCAACAACCCACTGGTCAAAGGGTGCCATAAGGACACTTTAACATGGTCTCTGAACTAAAAACCTTTAAGATCACTGTAGCATAACTTAATCTCTTATTCAATGAAGACAGTGCACGACTGTGACCTCTTGGCCTAATCCCTCATTACTAAATCAGTCCTGAGAGGATTTGTGTTATGAAACCAGGTAATGTTTCACAGTTTGACCCATTAGCTGGCCATTTCACTTTCTCCAGTTATCTACTGAAAAACAATTAGAATAATAATAATACAAAAAATAATCTAGAACAGAGTGCAAATATCTAAAAAGATCCTTCTCACCCTGATGATCCGTTTCACTTCCCGTCTGTCCAGTTTTCCATTTCCATCCTTGTCATACATCTTAAAAGACCACTTTAGCCGATCTTCAAGATTGCCTCGCAAGATCAAGTGAAGAGCTGCAACATACTCAAGGAAGTCCAATGTGTTATCCTGTGGATAGATAATGCAGAGTTACGCCTACAATAAAACTAGGAATTTCCTCATTTGCTGTAGTAAAATGTTGCATCTTTTACCTGATTTGTATCAAAGGAGCGAAATATCGTCTCAAGTAAGAGGGACTCCTCCGGAGAGTTTTCCTGGACCCCGAAGATCCTCTTGAATTCATGTAAATGCAAGGCACCGCTCGGGCACTCCTTCATGAAAGTGATGCACAACTCTTGAATTTGCGCAACCTCCATCTCCTCGTTCTGGTTTACTTCTTGTCTCATGGCGTCTTGAGAAGACAACTGACTTTTTGTTTCTTCAAAACTAAAGGTTTTGATAGTCAAGAGGAAGCCAAGGCAGCAGCTCACGCACTCCAGTCAAACTGATGAGCTTTGCTCTGCCTTCCAGCTTCTCTTTGGGAGGCAGGGCTTCTAATAGCTTAATCTCATTAACCTACGTAACCCTTATACAAAGATCTTACCTCACAGCTAAGGTAAGTGTTTAGGCTTTAATGGTGTATGGCTTCATAACAGTAATGAATTATACAGGACTGAATATTTACAGGCAGGTTATCACACACAAAGAAGAAATCAAATAATTGATTGCACATCAAATGTGCAATCCTCAGGGTTCTGTTTTGTCACCACCTTCATTGTTTTATTTAAGAATGCTTGCCAGATTCAACCATCCGAGTCATCACTTTATCAAGTTTGGTGATGACACTAGCCCTCTGATGCATAGTGGTCACTGCAGTGGACAGCTACTAAAAAGTAATTTTCTCTTAAATCCTGCAAAAATATCTGGAAAGTCACATGCACTGATAAATAGTGGCACCCTCTAAAAATGGTAAAGAGGAACCCCCAGTGGGACCCCACAACATGTGAAGCGGAGAGCAGTCACCAAAGTAACCAATGAGGTCATGTTTAGCACAGGACATCACTGGCCTCAACTCACTGAGGTGAAAAATGCAAACAGATGCCATGATGCTGTATGCACACGGAAGACCAAATACATCTGCATGCAATGCTGTGTGCCACTGTGCCCTGGATGCTTTGCAAACTTTCATACAGCCTAGGTGTGATGGACGTAGAAGTGTTCGCAGATGCAGAGACTAAAATGTCAGTTTCTTCCAACATGCTAATTATAAGGGCTTGGTAATACTGTCCTGCATCCTTATAGAACTGTGGAGACTCAATAATCTCCTGTTGGAGATGGTTTGACACATTCAGGTGTAAGATTCACAGTTATTAGTGTCATTGGTTTTCTTATTCAGGCCTTAACATTGCGCCTATACAGTGTTGATATTTAAATTAAAAAAATGTTGAAATGTTTTTCAAAACATATAAAGAAACAAGTGTTTGTATATCCACAATAGAACACAAGTTAATTCATTTTTACAGTAAGTTCAGAATGTTTTATGTTGAGCGCACAGGCACATATAGTCCACTGGATTGGACAGTTCTGTAACTTTATGAAAAAATTATATTTTTGAAAAAAAAAATTAAACATTTTTTTCATGTCCTGAGAGGAATGAAAGCACTTCAGAAAAAATATTGACCAAGGCTTTCATAATTCATTAATCAGAGGGCTAATAAATCAATTAATTCAGTTCAATTAAACCTTATTTATATAGCATCTATTACAATAAAAATAGCCTCTAGCTGCTTTTGGTGCTTGACATGAGAAAAACCCATCTAAAATAACCAACCGACCGAGATACCTCTTGTATTCCTTTTTCTTACAGCACCTGATACATTTACAGGAGGCTTGATGGTGGGTTTGGGTGCCAATGGTCAAACCAGATAAAACTGCCACCATTAACATGTTTCTCTTTGTCATTTGAACTCAGGGATATACAGTTTGTTTTATGGAAGCCTATGTGCAGAACGGCATTTAAAGTTCGGCGCACAACTCAACAAGAACTTTGTTGAGTTAGATTTGATCTCCACTTCATTGCATGGAATTGGTATAAAGGTGTGACAAGAATATCAAAGTGCAAATATTTTTGGGTTTCATAACAAACCCAGAATAAACTTTGCATGCAGGGAGGTGCAGACAAAGCGATTAGTTAAGTAACCTAAAGAAGACTCACACAAGTGATCCAGATTCCACTAATAGCCTGAAGCAGACCTAACAGGTTCAGGTTAATGCCAACCTCCAACGAGTGGTTCATCACAGGACAGATTTCATAAGACTTTGATGCACCTCTGATGTTAGAACTTTTTCCCATTTAACAAATGAGACAAAAAAAAAATGTCTAACATTAAAATTGTTCTGCTGTGTTCATCAAACTCTTCTCAGTAGCTGAAGACAGAAGTGAGTTAAAAGTTCTCCATCAGTACTTCTACTTCTATTACTTCTTCCATATAAATGAATATATCTGAAAAACCTCATAGCTACATATTGTCCTTGTAGGACACTCTGCTCCCTGAATACAGGTTTATTTGCTGTTCTATGAGTTCTGGGGGAAGAACCTCCCCCAGCATCCTTTGTCTTGTATAATGTGTTCTGTAGAAATTTTTCTATTGTATAAGTTACAAATTTAGATTTTTAGCCATACTAAAGTATTTAAACATAATTGCAACAAGTCTGTCGCCCATTTCAACGTTAGGGTTAAAAGAGAGTGGATTATCTATTTTGGACATTACTCTGTATATTTTGGTTGAGTTGTTGGTTGAGTATATAGTTTATGTTTTTTTTTCTTTTCTTTTTTTTCCCTTTTTTACTTATTATGGACTTGAGTTGTAGATATTTTTAAAACCAGTTGCAGCTCATCCCATATTCCACTCTGAGTGGGTCAAATTATATATTTCCACTTGTGATTATTTGTTCTAAGTGCTTTATTCCTTAGTCATGCCACAGAGTAAAGTTCAAATTTTTTGGTTTACAGGATGTCAGGATTGTTCAAGATGGGTGTATGATTACACAGGAAAAGTGAAGCCTTGGTTATTTTCAGAAATTCCCACCAGGCTGTCAGAGAGGAGCTGATGTTGATAGTAAGTCTGAAGTTTCCAGATCACTGCAAAATGCTTCTTCTGAATCTAACTACGGTTTATCTAGTGGGTGAGATTTTCACCAGTTTAAGAAGTACCGTGACCTTTTGGTTAAGAAATAGTAATGGAAGTTGGGTAAATCTAATCCTCCATTATTTCTAGTTTTCTGTAAGGATTTTAAGATAATATGCAGTGGTTTGTTTTTCCAAAGAAATTTGGATATGTATGAGTCAAGTGACTAAACTATCCAGGGGATGGGTGAGAAAAGGTAACTGATTTTGATTTTGGATGTTTATGCCTAAATATCTGATATTTCCTGAATGATATAAAGGGAAAAAGTTGGGGGCTGATAAACCGTAGACAAAATATGACTTTGATGTGGGGAGCTGAGGTCTATCTCTGCTGCTATCAGGTGACACTGAACAGTATAATAAGATTACAAACAAAACACAAACACTTGCCTTTGAATGTCAACTGAATGAACTGGTGCTTCATAACACAGTTGGAAGGTGCTCAAATGCCAACCCAACCCAGTCAGAGAGTAATGGTTATTTTTAAGGTGCTTTTAAGGCTTACTGTAAAAACTAGAAGCTTGCATGAATGAGGAGACAGGAGGCTGAAAGAGGAGCTCGGAATGAGGGTGGGCGATTGATCTTTTTGGCAGTGATGTGGTGTGACACAAATGAAAAGGCTCACAAAAGGTTTAAATTTACTCAAAGTTAATTTAAGTGAGGATTTTATTCACTTGAATCCTCACTCCTCATGTCTCATCTACATCCTTTCCTTGCATGATGAATGGGGGGATGCGTTGTGGAACTGTACCTGTCAGGCTGTCCAGTTGCCTGAGAAAAGAAGTTTACATAAAAACAAAATTGTGTTAAGTGTAGTATTGAGAGGACAGGGTTTCAGTTAAACATTCAATAAAACTTGAACCGTTGGACATGTATAACAATGAGAGGAAATAAAGGAAAAATTAAGTTCTTAGTCTCACTTTCTCAACATGAAGCAAAGGTATTTCATATTTTCTCTTATCAGCTTCATTTCATTTTATTTTATTACATTTAACCCATCAACTTTTACACTTCCTATTATCTCTGAGGATTGGTCCAATTATGAGTACTTCTGGACAGGGACGGACTCATGGCAGGCCCTGCTGCTTGTTTAGAGGAAGAATGATACATGCTTTCACGTCAGTCTCCAAAAGTCCCCAATAACATCAGAAAAAGTTACTAGATTTTGTTGCTAGTTGCTTTTTCTGTTAGAAGGGTCTGAATACTTGATAAATATAACGATAAAATGGCTAAGTTGGCAGCACTGCATTTATCAACAGAAGTTGCTCTGATGTCAATGTATAAGGTGCTGAGTCATTCAACCACTGAGCTACTAGATCTATGTCCCACCTCCTCTAACACTGATGCATGGCGCTAATTTGACACCCATTTCAGGAACGCAACCACAAAAATTCAAATTTCAACAGAAAAATACAAGTTGGGAAGTGTTTTTAAGATGATAAAAGAAAAAGTAAAGTGTAACCAAGAAAGATAACTGAAATCTTAGCTACAGATTCTGGGCTTTGATTCTCAGTAGGCCTATATTAGGCACTGAATTGACACCATACTCTGTTCTTGCTAAGATTTAAATATTAGATCTGGAAATGTAAGATTATTTATGTTGTTTTAAATATAATTTAGTCATCGAATATATCTATAACTTTAATGTATCATGAATGTCTTCTATGGCTTCTATGGCTTAATTAGTTGGGAAATTTCAAATACAGTAATTCATTATCAAAACACCTAACACCCAGAGCTCCAACTTTTATTTATAAAAATCTACCATTATTAAATTAAGTCCATTTGAGGTTTTTGAGTTCATATTCTTGTTCCTGGGTCTTCATTTCTTCAGGTATCTAGAATGAAAAAATATTTGCTAATTTTCAGTGTTTTCCTCTCGATATTTTGTTGTAAGTAGGTCCATTTTTAAATAATTTGATCTAAAGTAGGATATGTCTTGACATAAACCTTCTAAGTTAACCTCTGCTTTTAACATGGTGCAAAGCTGATTTAGCTATCAGGACACTAAGGTTTTCCTTATAGCTCAAAGCTCTTTTTTAAAGAAAGAAGCATGAGGACATCTGGTGGAGGTAGAAAGTAATGCAGGAGGCAGAGAAACTACAAGGTTATGGAGATATATCCTTTAGTCCTCTTGCATGTGGACCAATGGAGAACTGATAATGCACCTAATTTCCTTTTGTAGTCTTTAAAACTCAAGTTTATGGAGGTTAGATGAAGTCATAAAAAAAAAAACACTAAAGAAAATAAGATCTATTCTCCATGCAGAACACAAAAATCAGATCTCTTCATTCAACTCTACGGTTACACTTAGATCGCCCACATGAACCTGGTTAAGTAAGAGATTAGAGCTCAGCAGCTCCCAATAGAAAACTGTCTCACTTCTGGTGGCAGGGCAAGCTAGGGAAACTGCTCTAGGGCAGACTTCATTGGATCAACACTTCACCATCCTTACGTGTTGACGCATTTAGACTTTTAATCTCTTACATGGTGCCTTTTGTCTTCAGGAGTAAATCTGCTGCAGGAAGTAAGCAGTCTCAGTACACCACGTTTAATATGATGTGAAGAGGACGAAAAACTGCTTTATTGGAAGGGATTTGGTTAGGATAGTAGAGAGGTTGATTAGGATTTATCTATGTAGCTCACTGGAAAGGCAAAGCCCATGGATCCATGACAACCATACAGCGATGTTCTGACTCAGTGATTTCATTGTGGATAGTTCATCGTTTTGACTGAATTTCTTCAGTTTTTTCGAAATGATGGGTCAAACGCAGGCCGCCACTAACAAAGAAGTGACCCTTCAAGATATTCAGGAACTCTACCAAAGGTTTGCAAGCGAATGTCCGAGTGGAAATCTGCACCTCCATGAATTCAGGAAGATCTTTGGCGTCAGCAGCAGCTCAACAGAAGAAGAGTTGGCATACGTGAAAAATGTGTTTCAGTCATTTGACACAAATAAGGTAAATGAGTCTTGTGATGAATTTCTGGCTAACTTCATCATAATTGACCCACAGAACTTATTCTCCCATTTCCCCTACAGGACGGTAAAATTGACTTCATGGAGTATGTAGCAGCTGTGAACCTCGTTCTTCGTGGAAAACTTGAGGACAAGTTGAAATGGTCTTTTAAAATTTATGACAGAGACGGAAACGGCAGTCTGACGAGGGAGGAAGTAAGAGTCGTCGTCAAAGTGAGTATTCACATCCATCCAGGACCGTTGAGGTATTTGAGAGTATTTTTCCTTCTGATTATATGATTCATAAAAGTCATGCAAAAACATGCACAGGTGTTTCTGCAAGTGTTTAAAAATAGTTTCAAATAAGTATTTTTTTCAGAGTTTCAGGGTAAGGGCTAGAGCCCCCATAAACACTCCCATTTACACTGACAGTGTTGATGTATTTTAAGCATTGCCAAGATAATCCTGCACATGCACACAAAACTGCGTTGCATAATTTCTCAAGCTCTGCACGAGTTGACATTTTGGGACAGTTCTCTGGTCAGATTAAAAATTGAATGAGAAATAAGCTTTGGAACAGTGCATCAGAATGTTAAGATCAGTAGAATATCATTCACCACTAAAACTAAGTCATACAAAAAACAGTCTCAAATATGTTAACCAATAAGTGCTCTTTCAGTTATTAAAAGAATAAGAATTGTAGAGTAAAACTAATTTGAGTGATCAACAAGACTTGCTAGGTTCCATATATATAGTTTATTTACCATTAATGGTTCATTCTTGTAGATTTTCAGAGTAATTTAGACACTGATCATTAGGATTCACAAAAATCCAGTGCAGGTAATGTAATGAATATACATAGACTACTTTTAATGTTTTACTTTGAGACACGATATCCCTAATTTCAAAAGAATCATGTAGGTGTTCAATCCTAACTCAGAAGACATCTGGGCAACATGGAACATTACTTTAAGATTAATGCATATAGTTTAACTTTTGTTTCTGTGCAGGCAATGTGAACCCAAGATATTTCACAGTTGTTCTCATTGTATACATTTTTTTGCACTTTACAGAAATATTTAGATTTATGTGTTTTATTTGCAAATAAAATTTCCATCCATTTGGATCACATAGATTTATCATAAACAGGCTAATAAACTTAATGTGATTCATATTTGTCCCTCAAATGTGAATGAAATAATTAAGAATGAGATTGATGTAATAATACCAATAAACCCATCATGCTGAGTACATGATGACAGATTTATACATTTATCATTTATAAATCTAGTTTCTTAAAAAAAAAAAAAAAAAAATCAGTGTATGTATTCAATGTCAGTATTTGAAACAAAGTTGATTTATTAATGATAAATGCATAAATCTGTCATCATGTATGTAATTCAAATGGATGAAAATTATATATGTAAATGAAATACATTGATCTTTAAATTAGGCCTAAATATTTCTGAGTGATTTTAATGATGTGTGCAAGTACTGTGTAACTGTGCAAAACAACTTTTAGTCAGTGCTAAAAAAGTGAAAAGTGAAAAAGAAAAATTAGATTATACAAAAGAGGTGACTGTAACAACGAGTCTTTGAGGAGCAAAAATGGATAGAGAATGTTTACGTTTTCAATGTTTGAATGTTTAAAACCAACATGGCTGGAGAAGAGGAGGATAGGTGCTGGATTCACCATCGGTCACCAGTAGAAAATGTTGGAGAATTTTGATGATGATGCACAGAACTTGTTTGCGGGAAGAATAGGATAAAATGATTCATTACTTGGCATCCTCATTCTCAGGGCCTCTTGAAAGTGTTGTGAGCAAGAACAGCTCTTTGCAACAAAAGCTTTACTTGTGTCACTTTACTGAAACGCAAAAGTTGATGCATGCTAACAAATGAAATGAAACTGATGAGAAAAATGATGACATACTCTTGGGTTTGTCCTGTCTGCAAAGAAATTAAAGTCCAAGCAAATGAGAATCACTGTTTTGTTTTTTTCCAATACACATACCATCTCAACTTTTCCTATTTTAGATTTTTTTAGACCCATATTAGGAACCTGTATTGTGTGAGAATTAAAGGGTAACACCTGTTAAAAAATGACTCCAAGGCAGTACTTCTGGATGCCAATCAGAGTAACTACATGACTGGACAGTCATTTTTCTAAGGTGCTTGGGTCCCAAAACCTCAGCCCTTATCTGAATTTATTAGTAAATAAGTCACCCAGGCTTTTAAATCTTTAAAGGAACGTTCTGGAGTTAAAACAACACTAGGTCTATTATCAAATAGTAATAATACTAGTTCTTTTTTTGTTGTTTCTTTAAGATAAGTTTATCGTTCAGCTAAGGGATCTGGCATCACAGATAAGTATAGCCGAGTATCATTGGCATAAAAATGTATTCGTATTCGTGCAATTATTGCTAATTAATGCATGATCTGCATGCTACTTAAATGAAACATCAACTGATACAGAAAGGTTTTAAACTTAAGTTCTCATAAAAACCCAGGAAAGAGAGGACTACACAGTCCACAGTTTACAAAAATTGTTAGTGGCTTTAAATACTTTTTCATAGACTAAGAAAAAAAATGGCCAGGTTTTCATTCCAACAGTCATTCATTGTCGGTACATAAATGACCACTTTGGAAGCACTATACTGCCAATAGTGGGTGATGCACTTCAGAAAAAAACATGTTCTTCAACTCTTGACATCAGCATGGCTTTGTTTGTTTGTTTTTGTTCATCTGTTCAGATTATCAACAAGATCAGGAGGCACGACAATCCAAGCATTGGAGAAAATGTTGACGAAATCACAGACAGAATTTTTGAACTGGTGGACAAGAACAAAGACAGTAAGTTGACTGTTATCACAGTGTTTTAAAAAAGAGCTTAGTGTCAGCGCAAATCTTCCAGTTTAATGCCAATTACAAATTTTAGGTACTTAAGCACTTTCATCTTCATGGAACCATTCTCAGCTGTAGTTGTATACCGCTTATGTTTTTCCCCTTTGGCATTGTTCCAAACCAGCTGATCAGTTCATCAAATAGTAACAATTACTTTCAGACTACTTGACTTCAGATTAAATTTGCTGGTGGCAGAACTCATTGACTCATTGGTTCAGTTAGTTCTTTCTCCTTTCTTTTGTCATTTGTTCTGCTCAAATCACAGCACAAATCGCTCGCTTTGTTTGCTCCTTCCTTTAGCCCATAAAAAAAAAATAAAAAAATCATTGTATTGTGTGTGTGGTTACGCCACAGTTTCTACATGTCTTTTGTTGATAAATGTGATTTCAAAGAGCAGGAAGCCAAGTCACAGTCACATCAGGCAGTGTCAGTCACATAGTCTGAACAGCAGAGTGACTTCAAGACTCATGATTACAAAGTAGCAAGTCGTGTAATCAGAGCTGACCTTGCGTAGGTCGCGTAGTCTTAAATATTATTATTTTCTTTTTGGTTCCATTTTTGTTAAATAAATAATGTAAATAATGTGTTGTTGGTCAACTGAGGTTGTTATATTTACTTAACACTCAGATCTACAGGGATGAGATGATTTCTTTGTATTTTGGTTTTTAAAAAAACAGCATCAACATGGGATTATATGTGTGGGTACTTCTTTTTGCAAATGATTGTGCATAGTTAACAGTCTTTTTATTGTGCAAATGCAAAATAGGATTATAGAGTAGAACTTTTGAGTTCTGAGTAGGACTTAAGGTCATTTAGAGAATCGTCTTGCTCCATGATAAATTAGAGATCTGATTTATTATTACCCTTTTAGGTCAGATTTCTTTGGAAGAATTTATTGAAGGGGCTGAAAAGGACCCATGGGTGATGGAACAGCTCAAACTGGATATCAGGCCTATGGACTGGTTCATTAAACAACAAGAGGAGAACCCCTGAGTTGTGAACGACTGTTGGTAACAACCTGCCTTAGCGATGGTGAAGAACTTCAGTCATACACACACACACACACGGAATAGAACTTTTATGGCAACTTTTATGAGAAGAAACAACAAGATTTCATGAATGACACACCTGAAAGTGTCTTTTCAAGAGGTGAAGATGATGAAATTATGCTGTCTGGAGCCGTTACTTGGACCTACGTTGCCTGACCTACAATATCTAATTTGGTGCTGTACACTTTCATCAGTCTAATTCATCCAAATGTAAATTTTCATATGGCACCATAAAAAGAACAAAATTGCATCATCTGGAAGGCCAAATAGGACTGCTTGCTAAAACAGACACTCATCTGGTCAATGATTAGTGAGCACAGGTGGCTGATAGGGCAGCAACGATGAATGAGAGGGTGACTAGTACATAAAGAAAATTACCTTGTTGGAGAAATTTATTGAAGATAAATAGAATCAGGTGGAAAGTTGTAAGAGTACAGATAGAGTCGAGGTAACAGGTAGCAAGGGCCCATGTTGTCCACAAAGAGAGTTGTCAAACCCAACACTGATGGCTCCAAAATCCAGGGTGTACAGATGCTCCTTCGCCAAACCATGTCAAAAATTATGCCACTGCACTGCAGTCCTTTCTTCTTTACTCTTGCCACTCTGCCTGCAGTCTCTTTCTGCCTGTGTCATCTGAAATTTCTGATGAAAGTCATTAGATACAATAAATGTATTACCTAGCATTCCAAGCTCATTCATTTTATTTGCAAATGATCTCACATTCAAACAACTTTGAAATATGACAATAAGATGAAATCATTTAACCTTCGTCCTCACTGCTGTCCATTTTATTCCTACGTCCCACATCCTTAATGCTTCTTCTTAAACCCATCTGGATTTGAGATCTTATACAAGGCATTAGATGGGCTTTAGAAATGTCAGTCAGCTGCTTTTGCACGTGAACATGTTTCCCATGGTGCACTAAGTTTCAGTTCTCATCATCCCTAGCCCCAATTCACAGAAAAATAAACTCAAGGCACTTGATCAAGTTCAATCCCATGATATGCATCATAGGTTTCAATCCAAACCAATGATATGGCTTACTAAAAGAAGAATACATGACATTTGCATTTGTGAGTCTGCTGATGTTCAAATCGCTGTGGCCAAATGAGTCACGGCTAAAAATAATTTCTGCAGGTCTGTTTTAGCAGAACAAAACTGAAGAATTATATTTATAGTCAGCTTTTGAGTCCCTTTTCTATTTCATTAAAAGCGGGGGTGTCAAATTTTGATTCATCCCGGGCCGCATCATCACCATGGTTACCAATAAAGTTATTCTTTACTTTCTCAACCAGTTATGTTGTCAGGTTTCCTACTAATTCCTGGACTCAGTCATGTTTTTTAAAAAAGTGAATTTTTTTCCATAAAGTTTTATTTTTATCATAAAATTGCCATTTTTGTACAAAAATTACAATTTTCTTCTTGTGCATTTGCAAATTTTGCAATGTTGCATCATTTTTCTTTCAGTGAATTTTTGTTGTAAAATCTTCAATATCAGAAAGAAAATCACCTTTTTCATAAAATTGAGACATTTACACAAAAGTCATATCTTTTTCTTGTACAATAACAAATTTTAAAATATTTTTGTAAAAATCTTCTATTTTTTTTTTTTGTTAAAAAGCTAGAGAATTTTCTAACAACCAAGACTTTTTATCATTCAATCACAAATGTCACAAAATTGTGATTTTTTAAAAACTTAAAACTACAAATTCTTGTTGGAAAATATCAACTTTTTGCAACATTTTGACATAAAATTACAACAGCAATAAAAGTTCACAAAATTTGCACATTTTTGTCGTAAAATCTTTTGCAAACATAAACCAATTGCTTTCCACCTCAGTTATTCCACTTTTTGATGTCAGTACTGACAAAAGGGACCTTGAGTTTGACACAAGTGATTTAAAGGAACACTGATAACAGCTCTTATATATCCTATAAATATTACTCAGTTCATCTTATGAGTGTGTTGAAATTTATTCTGAAGCAAGATATAGTGATATATGTCTAATCTCACTGGCTTTGGCAAATCTAACACAATTCTAACCCTATTTTAGTCATTTTTAATAACAGACCATCAGAAGAAAAAGGAAGATGGTCAATACATTTATAGAAAGGATACAAGTATAAAGCTCCAAATTTAGAGGGTGGCTGGTTTAACCTAGAAAGATGAGAATATCAATCCCATCTTGTGGGTTGCAGGCCTTGGCCCTTTTTTCTCCAGTAGACCCAGTACCATGAGCTGCTGTAATTGCATTTTCCAGTATCTGCCTTATCAGTGACCAGTGTCGTCTTCTCAGTCACCAGATCAGTAGGCAGGTTAGGTGAGGATAAAGACTTTGCCACTGTCTTAGCAGTCTTAACGCTCTCTCTTTTACAGGACAATCTTCTCTAAGAGGACACGTGACTTCTGAAACTTCTGAGGGGAAATCTATTGGTGTCATTTAGCTGACAAGACTATTTTTATATTGAACAGATATGAAATAAAACTATTTGCACTTGTGTTAAATCTTGCAGCTCATCCTTTTGTCATTTAAAAAAATGTATTACTATGTATTTACGTTACAGTTTAAAAAATAGCTGAAAGAACAGAACTGAGCGATTTGACTAGACAAATCTGGACTGGATGAAAACAGTCCTTGAAAAACACAACTTGGCAAGAAAAGTACTGACTTTATGTTGAAAATGAAATCACATTGTACAACATAAAATAGGTAGATAATTAATTTACAGCATGTGACACTGAGTGATTGAACATAGATTTAGCTAATAGTGGCAGAAAGAAATATATTTCAGGCTCTAAACACTGTCATTATGGACTGAGAACTCTAAAGTTTGTGTTGTCATAGTGATGTTCTTGTGCTTTTAAAAAGAAAATTGATAAAATCTTCTTTATTTGAGTTGCCCATTTTTCTTACCGTTTCTCCATTGTATCTGGTGCTGTTGTTGCTAGGCTACTGTGCTGTGTAGACTCCCTGATGTTTAGTTATTTCATGGTGTGTTCCTATTAGTTAGTTAGCAGACAGAGATCGTGCTCACACTGCTGATATCTGTCGCTGTCATCTTTGGTCATTCATCTTTGCTCCTGTCATATTGTGAGATCTACAATGGAACATTTTTTCCGTCATTGATCATCTTTCAACGTTAGACTCTATGACTCATTACTCAAAGCCCACCTCTGCACAGTTAAGACTTGTTTTGACGTATTCTATTCTGGTGAAAATGGTTGTGCACGGACAGGGAGGGGTACCACAACCGCTGCAGGAGAGTGAAGTGAAGTTTTTCATCACAAAAATGCTAATTTAAGTGAGGATTCTGGATTAATTATTCAGGATTATATTATGCATCTAACTAATTCATCATCATTTTGTTTCTGTATGTTATATTGTTTGAATGTTTATTTTCCCTTCAGTCCACTATAATTAAATCCGTAGGTTCATTCACAAGTACAACTGTGTGATTCAGAGCCGGTGCTTGTTGTTGTGGCCTCATGCTGACCATATGGGAGCTTTTACTGTATGGATTTAGCCTGACTAACTATCTTCAGCCTTTAAGACTCTTTACCTGTCTCTGTGGTATCCTCTGGCTATACCACTGATAGTTACTCAGACTACTCAATGCAAACACAGAGGCAATGACGGTTTTTTTATATGTCATTTATTTTGTATGGTTTTAAATTATATAAGCACACATTTTAAAAGCCTGTTAGGTGTTTAGGGAGCAACTGCTATAGCCTGTGGAGTGAACGTGTGTCACAGTGTTAGGCAAGGAGATTTAAGGCCAAAAGAGGGTATGTGAAAGGTCTCATAGGGTAACAGAGGCTAGAAAAGCAGCAAGATTAAAAGAAAATTCTAGAGTTAAAATAACTCCCAGGTCTATTATTAGATGGTAAGGACTGTAACCCTTCATTAGGGACTAAAAGAATGTCTATGGAAGGAGTTCTGAGCAGTTATTACACTTAATGGAAACTAAGACTAAAACTGAAACTAATAGTGAAAAAATAATTACATTAACTGATATACAGATAAAAACTAACATTTTTTTAAATAAAACAAAACTAAATTAAAAACTAAAATCAACAATGCAAAACTAACTGAAATGAAATAGAATTGTGGGTCAAATTACCACCTGGAAGTGAGCAGGTCAGGACATGATGTCATGAATTCTCCATCAAATGAATGAATTAAATCAATGGATGAGGTCCAACAGGGAATCATCTATGACACATTGGATTTCTGGAAGATATTTATTGTTTCTTTATGTTTGATGACATCCATTGTTGCATTCTTTCTACCTGTACCTTTTAACCTTTGACACATTTTTCTTATTACTCAATGGAAAGGAATTTTGTTCTGTTTTTGAATTTTGTAATGGCATTGTTGACTGGTCATCCTCGATGTTTTGTCAATATTTGTATGTCAACGCCTAAACAAAAAACTACTAAAAACCAATTGTTAAGATTTGAATTTGAATTCAGTTTGGTTTGTCTTATGATCTGGTTTCGGTTGTTATGCTAGCATCTGGGTTTTATTCAATGTTGCTATTCTTGGTTCTTATTTTGTGGTCTTGTTTTCTTGTATCTGACCTTTTCTGTTTCTGTTAACTTCCTGTTTTATTTTGACAGTCTGTTCCTCTGGTTTTGTTCTGTTTTACTTCCTCTGTTTTATGTCTCTGATTGTTTACACCTGTGTCTTGTCAGCACCTGGCCCCAATATACTGTCCTGTCTTTCTGTCCCTCCTGCTGGTATTGTGTTTTCCCTCTGTTGTTTCCTGTTTGCCTACGATGGACCGGCGACCTGTCCAGGGTGTACCCCTGCCTTTTGCCCGAAGTGAGCTGGGATAGGCTCCAGCAGACCCCCATGACCCTGCACAGGAAATAGCGGGTATAGATAATGGACAGGCAATAAAGTCACTCAGAAGTCTTCACTGCTGAGGAGGGACACAATAATGAGAATCATCTGCAAATTTGATAATGTGATGCCATTCGCCTGTACATAATCAAATAAAAAAGTGAGAGGATGCAGCCCTTTGGAGATTCAATAGAAGAAAAAAAGAACTAAGATCTAATTAAACTTCATTCACTTTCACCTGCTGTGACCTCATTGTTAAAAAGCTCACCAGTCAGCAGATCAGACAGTCAGCAGATCAGACAAAAATCAATGTTATGTGTTCTTGAGTCTGTTGTTTATTTATAATGGTGAACTAAGAAAACTAGCGGCATGAGGCTAATCACTAGTTGATGCAGGGAGGCTGGGATCCATTCGCTTTGCAGGTACTAGTTCAGTGTAGAGCGGAAACAGAAACTTTTACTCCACTGAGAAATGTTATAGGGGAATTTAGCCTGGTGAGAAAACCCAACATGGCAAATGGAAAATCAGAGGACACAGAGAGGAAATCATGTTTTTTTGTTCTCTTTATTGTTAAGTTACTTTAAAATATGTTTTAAGTGCCTGAATAATAAATAATTTGGCTGATATATATTTTTGTTAGTTTATACATTTTTTTTTTCCTTGTTTCCCTCTTTTTTCCAAGATGACTTTAGAGGATTCACTACAAGTAATACACGAGGAATATAATATAGCAGCACCACCTCCCTTTTAAGCTAACATGGCTTCTTATGAGGCCAAAAGTGTTTGTGTCCCCTGGATTTTTGAGGCAATAATTTTCTACAATGCTTCCTCCACCTAAGCAAGGCAGGAAACTAAACAAACAAATTCAAATGAAAGGATCACTATCAGCCTGTCATCTAGGTCCGCACAAGTCTGATAACAACCCATTCATTTGAATCAGGTGTGTTGTGGCAGGGAACATCTAACACCTGCAGGACCTGCAGCCCTCGAGGACAAGGGTTCCCCACCCTAGTCTTTTCAGACAAGGGTGGGGAAGAAAAAAAAAAGTACAAAAGTGTAATTGCTTTTGAATCTCTAATAAATAACTTATTGAATAATGGTCTATTTTGTTGTTTTGTTTTTGCATTAATAGAGCGTACAGTGAATCAGCTGTTACAACCTTGGTTTCTTTAAAAAAAAAAGGAAATAGCCAATCTAATGGAGGTTTTTAATGAGGCATATTAAAAACATGCAAAAGAATGTTGAAACGTATTAAAATTGGTCCTTTAGTAATAACCTTATTTCAATGTATAATGCAATGCATAATACAGTTGAATCAATGTTGATTCAATTCTACATTCTTTCAATGTTGATCATATAGTTGAATCAAGGTTGATTTTTTTTAATCAGAATTCATTGGAAATCCAGTTTCAATGTTGAGCATAGCTAGCACTTTCAATGTATGTTTCAATAATTGACATCAATGCTGATTCAATTCCTCAGCCTGACAATATTTCAGTGTTGATTCCATCAATTTTTGCTATCTGGGATGAGACTGAATGCAGTTAAAAGCAGAAGAGAAGTCAGTAACAAGTAGAAAAGCCTAAGAATTTGTCTCTTCCAGATGTTTAAAAACAACCTGTCCATCCGGTAGTGTCCAAGAGAGTGTTCTTCACAAGCCTCTTAATGGTCTTCATGACCAGGGAGGTAAGAGCCACTTTAGTTTTTGAACTTTGGCACTGGAATAATAATCAAGTCCTTCCAAAGAATGTGGACCTTTTGTAGCTGTAAGGACAACTGGAATATTAAACAGGATATGCCTGCCACCTCCACAACACAGTTTTTCAGAATCATCAGGGCCAGTTGCCTCATTGCTGCGCACAAAAAAGTTGCATAAGTTGCAATTTTCAGGATCACCTTAAAATGTACTAACAGTGAAATGAACATGGGAATGTGTGGTCATTTCAAGGTTACTAACATTTCTAAGGTTTTGTCCGTAAGTGGCACTTGGAGTCGATGCAGTGAAGTTTCAAACGTTTCACACAAACATACACATTTCAAGTATTTGTATCCCATCACATGTGAAAATAATTCCAGTGCCAGACATGAGATGAATTAAAATATAAAATCCCTGAATCAAAGAAGGAAGGAAAACTCAGAATCTGTAACCAAAAATCAAATCATATTCAATCAAATTCTGTAGAGAGCAGAAACATCACTGACACCTGTCTCAAAGAAACAGACCTGAATATGCTGGCTTGTTCCTCTTGAGGACTGATTTGTAAAACAGAACAAGGTAAACAACATTGTGGTCGGATGTTCCAAGTCAAGCTCTCTTGTAAGCCCCGTTAACAGTCCCATAACACACTTCTGAATACTTGTAAAACTTTCCCAGAACCTTCCCCAGTTTACAGTGGTTAAAACCAAGACAAGGACCGGTGTGACTGGAGAGATCCCCTGAAGCTGCTGCACTATTTTGGCCAGAGTTTGAGTGGCAGTGCCTCATGTTTTCTGCTTCTGTTCTGCCCTAATCTATTTCTTTGTTTTATTTTATGTCTCAAATTCACTATCGTAAGTTGCCTCTGCCAGAAAACGGGGTTAGTGTACATCAGAGATCAGACACAATGTCACGGGTCACTTTTGTTACTGTGCCTTCAAAAACTCAGCAGCGACT
Organism: Arrhamphus sclerolepis; assembly: GCA_037176975.1. Lineage (NCBI taxonomy): Eukaryota > Metazoa > Chordata > Actinopteri > Beloniformes > Hemiramphidae > Arrhamphus > Arrhamphus sclerolepis. The sequence continues at coordinate 7,195 of JBAMYA010056563.1, read as the reverse complement.
GAACGGCATTTGTGATAGATGATTATCTTAAATGTTGCAAATGTTTGATGGGGGTGGATGTAGGTCATGGCCCAGATAACAAAGGCACCATCCAAACCTTTCATTAAAATACAACCTTAGAAATCTGATCACTAGTGGCTGTGCCCAAGTGGCCCAAAACTGTATTTAACAATATAATACAGATTATGGTTTGAGTGATATAAATGTTTTTAAAGAAACTGCCACCAATTTATTGTGGCTCATCTGATAAGTCATTGTTTAAACTGATGATATTGACTGATGATCCTAAGACAAAATCCTATTCGTGTGCAAAATATCACAAATCCAAATGCACATGTATAAATCAGCAGATGTACATAAATTATGGGGTTTTGTTTTTCTAGTAGTATCTTTGTTTCTAGTGTTTTTGTTGCTGTTGCTGAATGCATGCTTTCATTTAGTGGCCTGCGGTAAATGTGGGTTTGATCTTCTCAGACTTCTTACAATAGCACTTTTTTCCTCCGAAATGCACAATTCCCCAACTGAACTTTATTCGTTGAAAACGCTGGTACTTATGCTGTGCTAACTGTTTTCATCTTTTACTCCAACTGTTACTGCTGTTCTGTGTTTTTGAGTTTAAGGTTTTGCTGCTTGTTTTTCTTTTTCAATTTCTTTGTGCTTGCCCCCAATGGTATGCAATCTAAATAAACAGAAGGTCAGGAAAGGACTATAAATACTTTTGTGTGTTGTCATATTTCCTTGTGTTTGCCTGCACTCTCAGCACACTGACAGCTTTGTGTCTTCCTGTGTTTCTCATGCAGCTGGGAGGATGTGGCATACTGGGGGTGGGGGTCTGGCTCTCAGTGACCCAGGGAAACTTTGCCACCCTATCATCATCAGTTCCCTCTCTGTCAGCAGCAAACCTGCTCATCACAGTGGGGACAATCATTATGGTGATTGGCTGCCTGGGGTGTGTGGGAGCCGTCAAAGAAAGCCGTCCTTTGCTGCTGACGGTAAGTTATTTGCCAGGATGACAGTCTGTGCAGTTGACTTTAAACATAAGGTTGTGTTTCTGTCTGTCATGATGACATTTTCCAAAAGTATTTTGTCAAATTTGACATGATGGGTACCATTACTACCTCTACATGAAGGTTTAAGCATGGACATTTCAACTAGCTCCCACTGACTGGTATGACATGCTGGTTTTTACACTGGTTTCCATCTAATGAAAAGCATTTCCAGTCACTGTTGTGACAAGCTGGTCTTTGGGTGTATCGTTTTTGGGAACTATATTGTACACAAAAAAATATTTTGATATTTAAAATTTCTTTGAATCAGAGTTGCACATTTGAGTGATCTCCAAGGCCTCAAATACAAAGCTTTTAAACCTTGTTGGTGCACTTTACAATGTATTTTGAGCTGTTAGAAGTGTTAAGACATGTATTGTTGTGAGAATATGAATATCTGCCTAACAAATGATGCTATAGTTAGCTTCATAGACTCAAGACAGATCTCAAAGGATTTGACTTCATTCACACTTGACAGTTTTTATGGCACATCTGATACAAAGCCTTTTATATCAAAGATGTACCACTTCAAGAAAAAAAAAACAACAAAAAAAAAACCAAAACAGTGTCCTTTTAAACATCAAAACTGCATGGCTTTAGAAACACGTACACACATCCACACACCCACACACACCTTCGACCACCCTTAAAAATAGTACGGATGCTGTTCTTTTTGTGTTTAATTATTAAAGTATAATGAAATGTGCTCAGGAACAGAGGATTCAACACAAGACAGCAGGCAGGCAGTGTCTGGTGTTTCAGTACAGTAGGAGGTTGGTTTCCAACTATCCATTCCAAACAAGACTAATCCAAAGGACAAGCCAAAGGGCTTGGGGAGCAGGAAGAAAGATTAACAACAGCAACCATGTCAGACAGGGGTTAAGCAGAAAGAAGAAGCCATCTAACAGGCAGGGTCAAAACACAGGAGAAAAGCGCTGAACGTTGGACTGCTAGCGTGGCTGAGACAATCTGGCTCTGTGAGATGGGAGAGTGGAGCTTATAAGCCGAACAGGAGCAATCAGTGCATCTGAAGCAGATAAGCAAACATCCAGCAGGAAGAGGTGGAGGGTTAGTGCAGAGTGAGGACGACAAGAAAATGAAGCAGGATGAAGATGAAATTAGAGGGAGAGTAAAGAAAGCATTGCACATGCAGTAGTCTGCGGCGTCAAGCACAGGGAATTAACACGAAATCTGCAAAGTTAACAATTACAACAGTATTTTTACATAGTGATTTATGTTTAAATTTCAGCTTTAACCATGGCCCCATCCCTTGCCTTTGCCATTAGCTCACAATTGCACAATTTTAGCAATTTTACCTGTAAATTTAGCAACTGTTAAATCCAGGCAGCCAAGCCACGATAAATGTTATCCTAATCATATAAAGAGCAGGGTGTTTTAGAAGAAAACCTCTATGTCTATATCGAGGTGAAATTAAAATACGTGATAATTTCACATCACATTTGTTGCCCCAGGGAGGCTTTTGGGAAATGACTTTCCACAGAAAGCCTTCCAGATGTGCTTATTAATCAATGTTAAACTGATATTAAAACCCATATGGCTTTCCCTTGTTCTTTATTTATTTTATTGGCATTATGCAATGTGAAAAAACCAAGATGGTGTTCAAAAATGTCAAGCATAACAATAACAATGATGAATAAACAACAAAAATGGCTTCCCCTTGTTATGTTGCATTAAGGGCTGCTGCCATTGTAAAGGTTGAATATTGTGTTTTCCTGAAACATTACACTGCTCTATACATAGTAAAGAAAGCAAAGCTGACAATATGTCCACTTGCTAGACTCCAGAGGCATATCGTTTTCAGGAAATTCAGTGACAAATGGAACAAAATACAAATTCTATGACTATGAAACGCAGACAATTTAATATTTCTATTTAAATGTAAATGTCTAACGAGGAACTCCTGTTTTTCTTGGTCCTTCAGGAGAAACTTCATCAGCTTAAAGGCTCCCACTTGTATTCATGCCATAAGTCCCACGAATATGCTCCTTTTCATTTTAATGTCTAGGAATATTTTTTTTCCAGTTGTCACTTTGTTGTTTGGGTGTTAACCAGTTTTTGTGACTGGAACACAGGAAGGAGCAGTGCGACAAGAGGTGTGTTTCAAAAATGAATTTTAAGGAGTATTTCAAATCATGCAGATCATATTGAAGTATTGAATTGAGTATTGACATATGATTTAGGATATGATTTATTGACATATGATTTAAAAGAAAAAAATCAATCACTGCACAGTCATTCTCAGGAAAAAAAAAAGAAAATCAATAAATTGGAAAATTGCAAAGCAATAATGAGCTCTGTGTGAATGAGTTTTGATCATAAGCATTATGTGTGATTTTTCACCACAGTGACCTGAATGATTTGGATGCTGTGTCAAAATGATGAGAAGGGCTGGAATACAAGTTTCTTTAATGAGAGACAGAGCAGCCTGTTCATCTGAGGGATTAGAAAAAAGGACTTCTGCTTTCAAATTTCAGGCTCAATTTGCATGTTGAAAGCTGATAAGTGGCGCAGAGCAGTGCAACAGTGTTGTCAGATACTTGAAGAATTACCCTTTCACTCATTTCTGAAAGTAGTGTAATTGTTATTTGATTTGTAACACCAAAGATTTGTTACTCATTTACAGAGTTCAAGATGCTTTTGCAGCTCTATGATCTGGATGACTTCAAACGCATTTTTAAAATTCAGTTCAATTCAACTTTATTTGTATAGTGTCTATTAAGATACAAGTTGTCTCTTTTCAGACTTTCATGACTCCCTGATCAAAGATAAATGATACTAAGCAGTAGCAAGTAGAAACTCCCATACAGGGAGAAAACCTTTAAGTCAAACAACGTCACTCCATTTTTTTAAAGACATCCTTGGTCCACTTAGAGCTACATTCATGTTCTGCAGTAATGCTACAGAAATATTTGAAGAAATTTGAAGATGGCATGATAGTTGCAATATCCAGGTGAAAACTGATCCGTCCAAAACAACCTTTAAAGCTGACTTGACCTTCTTTTAAATTTAATTTTAGACAAACATGATGTGTTAAACATCTGTTAAATTTGAAATATATTGCAAATGATACTATAAAAAATGAGCGTCACATGTCCGCTGTTGAAGGAGGCATTCATTGTTACTATAAAGACATTTTTTATGCAAGGGTGACAGTACTGTGTGAAGAACTGCCAGAGCAGGTCACATGACAATTGTGGAAACAAAATCGAGAATGAGATACAGTTTTAAATGTGTATTATATTTACATCTAGAAGTTCAACCAGACCATGATTCAGCTGGCCAAAATAATGACAATAAGCATGAGGACATTTAAAAAGAAAATAATTAATAAAAGAGGAGGAGGGCGATTTGCTTTTTACTGTATAGTATACAATTCAGTACTCAAAATATCAAAATGTGTCCACGTGCTTTCATATCGGGCTTGGGGACAGAAGTGCAGAGAAAACCAAAGTGAACAGGGTCATAAGAAGAAAAGAAGAGGCATAAAGTATTTGTAAAATAACAAATTGGTTTACTTTGATGTTATCAAGACGGCAATATGTGGAGAAGATGGAGCTTTAAGATGTTGAGATCCATATGAAACTGCACCGATGAGCCCACCTGCTACGTCCCCTGAGACTCCTGACATGTTTTCTTATCTTATTCGCAGTACAATTGCACACTCAGCCAAAGAGTTTGGCTGCATCTGCACTCACACTGCAAAGCTGTGTGCATTTTACAAGTGGTTGGGTGCAGGATCTAAAGTCCTTCAAGCCGGGAAGTTCTACTAACAAGCTCACGCGAACAAATGCATGTGGAAACAAACACGTCTGCATTTGCACATGTATTTAGCACCTGCTTCAAAGTATTTCATTTCTTTTAATCTCTTCATTGTAATGAACCTGTAAACAAGTAGCAAAACTGTACAGTAATGCCACAACATATGGTCCTTACCCACAAATGTCATTGTTATGTATAAATATGTCAAATAAACAAGGTAAACTGACACGTTGGAAACATGCTTCACATGTTTATATTTACAGATACCAGACATGAAAGAAGTGAAAATTAATCCCTGAGTCTCTTTGGAATAACTATGATAGACAGATAACAACTATGCAAAACACTGCTGCACATTCAACCATAGTTACATATGTGATTTATAAAAAGTATGAAAAAGATATGCAGGCCGAGCAACTCTTATTGACTCTGTAGCGCTGATGTACAGAACCCAACTAACATGTTGGATTCTGCAACACAGTGTGTCAACACGATCCCAAACCCCTACAGGATGTTAAAAGGAGTGTTGTTGGTATATACACCTATTAATCATCCCAATAATGCCCCATATTTGTTACATGTAACGATAAGCTTTATGAATTTTGCTAGTCAAGAGCACACACTTCACATTAGGATTTGTTCACTTCAGAAGTAGAGGAGGAGGAAGAGAGGGTGGAGAATGACGTTAATCTGCAGACTGTCATGCAGGAGAGCATGAGATTAATTGTTTTATTTTTACTTTGCTGTCACGGTTTGACACATGGTTTGACTTATAAAATATAAATCTTTAGCTCTTGCAAGTTTTAATTTTTGTGGACTGCAGCCTGATTTCATATTGACACTCCTCTACACAAAACTGTAACCTGCAATTATGTCGCAATTTTATGTTGTTGATTTTTTTTTTTTTTTTTTTTTTCAACCCTTTGTTGTGACGTTTCTTTTTGCCTGTACGGTATTTTGGACAACTGAGAGTGTTTTAAATGTGCTATAGAAATAAACTTCAACTTGATACTCGACTCTTCCTGTGCAGTTTGGCAGGCACTTGAAAGATGTTTAGAAAGGTCCAGCAAAGAGTTCACAGAACTTAAGAATAGACACAAAACTGTTTCCAAAAGTCTTTTAAGACCATACAGTTGTAGTTTCAGTTGCCACTGTCTGCAAAACGAGCTTATACAATTTCCTGATGTCTAAAGAAGATGCTTGTGACATGTTTACGTCAAAAATACAACAGAGATACAGTACTAAATGACCCCTTTCAACCATCGCTTTACAGCTCTGATCATAGCAGCTGGTTTTGGGGGGCCTCTCTACCCTACAGCCTCTCTACTCTCACCCCTCTCAAACATCTTTGCACTACTTACTTCAGAGTTAGAGCAGCTGCAGAAGAATGTAAATTTCTGGTGAAAATGAGTATCGAGAGACTGGATACCTCTAATCTGGATCTGTGATGCTACAGTTCACTGAATGACTTATTTTTTAAACTTAGGTTGCAAAACTAACATGAATATATAAAGGAGTTTTTAATTTGTCACTTCAGAAAATCAAATATAGGTTTACAGGCATATTAGTTTTCCATAACATGTCCCCATTAAGTTTATCACAGGTGAATGTTCCCTGACTTAATTCAAACAATATCTCAATGAAAACAATTTCCAAAATGTTGACAAGACAATGTTTAATATAACATCTGTTTAACTTATAACGTGAAAGTAAGGTCAATAATATAACTTAGATTACACTTTTTTTTCCAGTTTTACTCAGTTGTAATTTTACTCAAATTACAGTGGTGCAAAAATGAATACACCCTACTGAAAGTCTCTGGAGCAAAGCTAAATTGTATACTACAAATGTCTAATTTAACAAGAATACAATCTCACTTGCGTCTAAGTCCCATTTCATGTTGTCAGCAACGACACCACATGGAAGAGAAATGATACAAGACCTGAGAAAGAAAATAATTTCTTTACACCACAAAGGTGAAAACTACAAGAAGATCAGGGAAAGCTTCACTTATCAGTCATGAAACTGTAGCAAAAGTAGTCCAAAAATGTAATAAAGATAGAACTGCAACCATCTCACAGAGACGTCCAGGTCGTCCATGCAAGTTAACACCTCCACAGGAGCGTCTTCTGATGAAGAAAATCAGCATGCAAGTTCACTGCAGTTATCTAAAGAAGTAGAAAGCCAAACTGGGGGGGACTATTTCTCATGACACAATACGGCATACACTGCAGAGGAATGGCATGCATGGATGCCGTCCACAAAAGAAGCCTCTCCTAAAGGCCAGGCATAAAAAAGCCCACCTAGAGTCTGCCAGGGCCCATGCTGACGAAGATGAAGACTACTGGGACTCTATTCTCTGGAGTGAT